>CM073771.1:46744102-46921450 GCA_037158775.1 Hetaerina titia
CATAGATTGGCATCACATAGAATCTGAAGACATCGAAAAGCAAAACGAAATGAGAAGTCATCTGGAAAAAAACTGAATAAGTTGTTACACAGAACATACCTATTCATGTCCTTACCTTAGGACGAGCGACGGCAGTGTTTCAACTTCAACGCGTTTGTAAGAATCCAAAAATAATGAGTAACACCTTGCACTCTTCTCAACGAAGGACAGCATTGAACTTAACAACTATACCGTTGCTGTTGGTTAGGAAAGAGCAACATCATCCACAAAGATCAACATTAATGTAGCCTTTCTAATATCATTTCGAGGATTGCTGGGGATGGGTGGAAGAATATGTGCATATGGATGCAATGAGGAGCAGAAATATAAAGACGAGGGAGAAACAGTTTGGTCGGGGTAGAATGGCCGCTGAATTCGACCTATCTTCCGCTTTATGAAAGAACTAATGAGGAAGTTCATAGACGCCGACAAGCATACAAGCCGACGCGAGGAGGTCAGTTCATTTAATCAGACTTTGGAATATGAGTTAACAAAATAGGAAGTAACATGGAGATGAGCCTTGACACGCTATGTCCAAAATGTCATTTTAGCACAATACCTAGAAAATAGTTAGAGTTTTAAAAGGTCCTCATCGAAATTATAAACTTTTCAAACAAATCCCAAATATAATAAGGCACAAAATGGCTTTGAATGATAACACATTTTTAACGAACCGATCTCATCTGATCTCAAGAATATAGCGTACAATATAAAAAATCGTTAAATGTTTTAATTTCAATTATTCGCCCCCAGAGAAAGTGAAGACACCTATGGAGGCACCTGAAATTAGTTTCACTATCACATGCACTAATTTCCAAAAGTGTCATTGATAGAGTTTATTTCAACAAACGAATTCCATAATTAATGTCAATGGCACAAATTGGTAGCCACGTTCTAATAACCTCGTCAGATTACTCATAAAGGTCTCGCGGATATCAACACGCTGACAAAAAAACTGCATTGTGCCCGCTCGACTACGCAGCGTCTGAGGAGATTGGTTGAGTTGGTTAGAAATCAGGTCGAGTTCCAGGGTTCACGTATTGAAATGACCCGGAAGCAAGGCCCGATAAATTAAGTAAAGATCTTGTATGTTGACTAACAAGTATTTTTCTTGATGATATAGTATAAGCTTCACTTCCAAAGGAAATAACATCTCCGATTGGAAAGTGCGTGTTGCGTGGCGACCGAGGAATGAAGTGGGGGACGCCGAGGGTAATTGATGATCAGGAAAACAACTATTCACCCAATCAAAAAAATTTCACAGTCCCATTTTATTTGACACAACCGAATGTAGCCCGTTACCCGAATGCCGTCAACACCCACAACACTGAAGGAGTAAAGAGGGAAAAATCCGATAAAAATCATTTTCCACTTCAATATAATTTGAGCCTATTTGCACACTTGCGGATTTGTTTTATGGTGTAACATATATTATTATTGTTAACACCATGAACGCATAGTTTAAGCATAGCCGAACTCTTAAAATTTCGCAGTACAAAATCAGAAACTTTTATTCAAGTCCCGCCGGAGGATTCTGTCGAATATTGACAATTGTAGCGAGGTGCCCCGTTAGCAAGAAGAACCAATTGCCACCTCGACGCTGGGCAATATTACGTTAGCTAGTAAGGAGATTATAACTCAACCAGGCTCACTGATTTCTATGCTTATTTAGCCTACAGATGGATCCCAAACTGTGGTAACTCTGTTGTTTATTAATAATTAATTATACTCGCACATTCAACTGATTTAATCTCAGAGTACTCGGTGATGGTAGGGATTGTGCCACAGTTAAGAATAACTAAACAGCTTCGGATATCAAAGCGTTAGGAACATTTACGTCAAATAAGTTTTTTTTTATTTTTCCTATTTGAAATAAAAGGGAAATATCAGGCAAACCCTTCCTCACCTTTGAAAAGTCTTCGACTGGAAGGCTGTTCGGTAAAATATTTCGTTCGCAGAGGTTGCCCCATTACGAGACTCCCACGGCAACAAGAAGTTCGAAATCGCTTACAACTCGGAAGCAAAATGAATTGGAAAAGAGTCCCATACGATTTTTCTTCGCAGTTGATGAAACATAGTAAAATATTAATGGTAAAATGCTTCATCATCATCAGTAATTCAATCCTAGGATTGGTTTATTGCAGCCCTCCATTCGCCCCTATTTAATGTCAATTCCCTCAATCAAAATGCTCCTGGGCACTGAAAATATAATACGAGCACCAAACGAAAATTTATCTATCTCTAGAATAATTTAGATGAGCACAGTGTGGGAGCGAAACAATTAAAGAAGACGATACAAATAGGTTGACGTGAAGATTAAAAACGGTCCAATTTTATGTAAGATGGAAATTAAAATGCCCATTTGAAAGAAACTTCAACAAAGTAAGTCTTGAAATGCTTAGAGTCCTTTAACCTTGCCTCTCCGGTAAACTTAACCCACACAACTTTGGACGAAAATAAAAAAGAACATTACTAACGCAAAGATGACTGGGCAGAGAGGGAGAGAGCGGGGTGTCACTTATCAGGGAACTTTTCAATTGCAACATTGTCCCTCCTCGGGTCCTTGAGGTCCAAAATTTGACACCAATTGTTAACTAATCACATGAAACAAAAGAGACGGATAAGTTTCGTAATTTAACGCATATTGGGGGCCCGTTTCTTGTTGCAAGTACGCGTATTTAAAAGTTTTATAACTTAGATATGAGACTATTTTCGGAATATTTGAATATGAATCGACTTGTAGCACTGAGAAACGGACCCTTGGCATGAAAAAGAACTTTTCGGCAGACATGCCAAGTGGGACCTAAGAATTCGAAAGCCGAAGGTTGGACACCATGCATTTCCATTCTTTTTTCCAGCGAGCGACCTGGAAATCTTTGTCACGCTCGCGAAGTAGGTCGGGCGAATTCAACCGCACACCGGACCGGGCACAACGAGAGCGAGGGAACAGCTGGTTCCATGCGGGGAAAGAGGAGGTTGGCGGGGAAGGTTGCGGGAGCACGTGGACGATCGAGGGTGAAAGTTGAATCTGGAAATGGCCGGGGGAGGGCTGGAGGGGCTGATGAGGGGACGCTGAGGACCTCAGCGGAGGACGTTGAGCGCGAGGCTCGGGAATCCCTCGGCGGGCGATGGCGGGGGAAGAGTGAAAGTTTTCACTTTGGCGAGGAAGCGACTGCGGACCACGTCCAGCCATGACCTAGACACGGACGGCGGTTGCGAGACGCCCTTAACGAGACGCGCCTCCGATACGCTCAACTCACGCAATCTTGACACGGAAAAATGTTTGAACGAGTTTCGCAATTTTGCGGTCTCTGCCTCTCACTCCCACTTATGGGACCGCTGGGAAACGGGAGATCGAAATGCGGGCGGCGAAGAGGGGAAATACGGGATTAACCGGGGGGTTCTGACACTCAATTCTTTCCCCTGCACACACCCTTCGGCAGGGTTTGAAGTGGGAAGCATGGGTGAGACGAAATAAGAAATAATATTGAAACAATATTTTTAGACACGTTACAAAGCCATTTCTCCAGATCATGAACCGACCCACCTTCATAATCTGTATCATAGCTGCAAGTACGGTGTACGGTAATTACGGTGGTGGCAACATTATAAAAACACAGTAATCAACCCGAAGGTCGTTTAGTTGGTGATGGTAGAGCTCACCCATGTACCAAGCCCGACGGTGTGTGAATATTCACACATCAGGGTAGGGGGGCCAGTTCCTTTCCCTGTGCCGGTTATGGTTTCCCAGGAAGACCTGGTACCCGAAAAATCAACTAGCTTGGGTGGAGCTGCAGGTGCCTTGCCCGGGAATCGAACCCGGGACCCTCCGGTCAGCAGTCCAACGCTCTACCCGCTAGACCACCGCGACCCGCGGTAACATTATATTGGTGAAATTTTACAAGGGCGCATTATCGCTTTTCTACTATCCTACCGAAAATCACAATCATTTACATCTTACACAGACAGGAGAGATATAATAGTCAGCATTTAAATAATAATAACGGACGGTTACAGATGGACAGCCAGACACACAATGGAGATTGGGTGCCTATTTCCACCTTCCTTCAGTTAGGCAGATAAAAATTCAGATCATTCAACGCGTAAAAACGAACAAGAGTATTTTAGGGCTTCAATAGGGTTTTCCTAACATCTAATCTCCAATCACAAATCCCAAAATTCCTAATCACGCCAACACACATCAATGTGTTCTTGGACGAGTTACGCGCTTTAAAAACATTTGTTGCAACGCTTATGATTTTACGCTTCATTCCGTTACTCATGGTTCCTATTTCCACAAGCTACCTAATTGTATAGGAACAGATAAAAAGTTTTTTTAAGGAGTTTAATATATATATATTAAACTCCTTTATATAAATATATCCTCCTTTTATATATATATTAGTTAATATAGTAGGTGATGGTAGAGCTCACCCATGTACCAAGCCCTATACGGCGTGTGAATATTCACACATCAGGGTAGGGGGCCAGTTCCTTTCCCTGTGTCGGTTATGGTTTCCCAGGAAGATCTGGTACCCGAAAAATCAACTAGCTTGGGTGGAGCTGCAGCTGCAGCTGCAAAGTGCCTTGCCCGGGAATCGAACCCGGGACCCTCCGGTCAGCAGTCCAACGCTCTACCCACTAGACCACCGCGACCCGCATATATATATATATATATATATATATATATATATATATATAATACATATAAATATATATATATATAAACACAGTAATCAACCCGAAGGTTGGTTTAGTAGGAGATGGTAGGAGCTCACCCATGTACCAAGCCCGACGGCGTGTGAATATTCACACATCAGGGTAGGGGGGCCAGTTCCTTTCCCTGAGCCGGTTATGGTTTCCCAGGATGATCTGGTACCCGAAAAATCAACTAGCTTGCAAACTAGCTTGGGTGGAGCTGCAGGTGCCCAAAGTGCCTTGCCCGGGAATCGAACCCGGGACCCTCCGGTCAGTAGTCCAACGCTCTACCCACTAGACCACCGCCACCCGCATATATATATATATATATATATATATATATATATATATATATATATATATATATATGTATGTATATATGCGACAATAATTCTTGTTACAGCTGGATACACAGAATTATAAGAAATCTTTGTATTTCTTAGCTCTTGCTACCATTGATTTGGGCAATTGGGGTAGTCCTTATTTCAGTTTATTCGAGCGAAGTCAGACTGTCATGGGGCGTTCCCCAGTCAATCAGCGCTCAGCTTTAACTGTGGCCACGAGAAGAAACCTTCAAACCTTCATGCGTGGAAGGGAGTCACCGATTGGCTGGCGGCCACACCCCCTCAACCGGCATGCGGCGAAAAATGATTCTCAGTGTTCATCCACGAACCAGCGACTTTCAGGTATCCAACGATTTCTTTTAGTGGGGGATGTTGCAACGGCGATTTTCAAAGCTATGAATGCAACAGAAAGTCGAGCAATCTGAGATTATTATGGTTTTCCTTTGATTACTACAAGTACTTGAAAGGTGGACTCGAAAAAGGCATGATCAAGAAGTTACATAACAGTATGGGAGATGTAATATGGCAAGTTTAACGGAAGCAAAATTACTGTTGGAATGAGGTACTACTATATCATATGCAGAGGAGATGTTTCAAATTGAATCGTTAGAATAACAAACTCTTTGAGTTAAACGCAAAATTAAGTTGGTAGAAAAACACGACACACTAGACAATTCGTAATAATCCGCATGAGAAAAAAAGTACAGTCAAGGCTATCAGATATACTTAAATTTCAATAACAGCTGCGGTGATGTAGATTAAAATACCTGTAGGTGTTCCAATACTTTCAGGCAGATTAAACTAACCATTCACAAACGCAAAAGATTCGATATAAACTAACCCTGGAAGAGCCCGAATAAATGGAAAATAACTTGGATTAGCTGCTTCTGTCAGTTTAGTGGCCTATTTTTCGAGATTAAACAAATTTCGTTACGAGCCAGTCAGCACAACCGCTGATATCATTACTCATAACGATTGGAATGCTCCATCATATGTAAATCGCCACTTCCTGCTTCCCACCCATGGCCTCGTTGTGCGGTTACCACGAACGAGGAATCTCATACCAGGGCAATTGGGATGGGATATTCAATTGGTTTCCCTCGAATTCCGACTGTGCTCGCTTGCGCAGCGTTTCCTCCTAACTGGGACACCCAGTTCCGATTATCTGAGCCTCCTTCGTTATACTGACCTTGCAGAACAATCCAATGCAAAGCCTTGTGCGCAAAGCGGTGACCCAAGCACCCCAAATGCCTAAAACTCCAAACTAATTGTAAGATGGGAGCAGCGTGAACGAAGGGGCCCCGAATCGATCCACGCGGGATTCGATAACCGGCCAGAAAGTTTAACCACTCAGGGTTATTTAGGAGATGGCTGAAAGACAGGAGGTGCCTTGGCCCTGAAAAGTCAATGACGGAAGCGCCACTAAAGAGTGCCGCTGGAAACGCCAACCGAGATGGACACCACTAATCAATTTAAAACAGTAATTCCTTCGCAAAGAAAAAGTTAAAGACCCCCTATAAATTGTAGCGCTAGATTTATAATTGTATTGTTTATTTTATTACTTATCTAATGAGGTATTTAAATAGGTGGTGTCCCCAATTACAATTTTTACAAGATTATAATGTAGGCTAGTTTATTAATAAATACATCAACAATATACTTTTCAACCTGAAATAATTTGAGTGCAATTTCATACATATTTGCACCAGCCACCTGCCTGCACTATTAATGTTACCGACGATAATCCCAAAACAGGTATTCCTCTGGGGTACCTACATTCTGATTTTGTTAAGTTGGATATTTCTGATAAAATGTTATGATTATGGTACTAGCACAAGAGAAATAAAATTATTATTGGTACCTCGAATAACACGACTGTACAACCAAATACCTAAAGAGTTTTTTTATCGATTGCATCTGTCAGAAAGAAATCGGCGGCAAGGAGGTGAAATCCAAATTTTTCGAACCCAGCGCAACGTCGATGAAGCTCAGAAACTCACCAGCCTTCCAATTAGTCTTGCAAGTATGAAAATCTACTTGCAACAGCCCGAAACGCTTGACTCCATGAGTCCATTTTCTTGACCAGTAGTGTCAATTGGGTCATCGAACTATGAGGAGAATGAGTGAGGGACCATGTCTTCAAAACGAGAACTAAAAAAGAAGTTGACGAACTATTTGGATCATAGTCGTAGATTATTCACCGAATGTCGATAAATAGTTATTGACCGCTGTGGCTAAATTTATGGATGTTTCAAGCTGTTCCCTGTTCTAAGCGGTACGACGAGGAATACTAACACATATCCAAGAATTCTGATGGTAAAAAATGGAAAGAAATTCAATTAACTAGAGCGTAACAAATTAAAGCATTGAATAGTTTTATCGACTATATTTTCATACAGAAAATTATTGTGCTTTTCAATGGTAAAGTATTACGTTACCCGCTGGAAAAAATATGAGACAAAAATATCATTTGAGTCGATCTTGTTTAGCTGACTGGGCGAGTAAAATGCCCGAGAGGGATTTTTGCAAAATTGCGCGAACTACAACTACTAAAGCAACTTTTAAAATGAAAAATGAGTTTGTCCTCTTACGGAAAGTTTTATGTTTTCAGCAATCAGATCGCAATTACCTTTCCCGAACCTAAGTAAACGAAAAATAAAACTCTTAACGAAAGGAGTAAGAAACATTACAATTGAGGGGAGGGGTTGAGGTAAGCCAATGATGACCCACGAGGTTTTAATATGCGGCCGTGAGACACCAGTGAATAATATACCTTTTACTGTTGGAATGAAAAATTGATTTTAATAAGCACATGACGAAAGACACAAGATAATTTCATCGATTGAAATGAGAGTCACTATCTTCCCTATGACGCCAACATAAAAAATTCACTCAAACTAGTTAAGACCAAAGTAGAGTTCAAGAGAAAAGATCAATCCTTGAAGTGACGAAACACAAAAAGCTCCATAGGCGAAGGTCCAGCCGAAGCAAATACCATTAAGCGTGTTCGTTTATTTACCATTTCATTAACACGACGCTGTAACATTGCGAAACCAAATCCCTATCTAGAGGGCAAGGCCAATACTCATCAAATGCTCATGAACAAAGTTACACAGCTCGTCTCCTGGCGAAAATTAATTAAAATGTGTCGAAAACCACAGCTAACAAATAAAAAATCAATACTCATGACAGAGACGCAATGACTGCATCACTTCGTCCATCCTACATCTAATCCCCACGGTGCTTTCGAAATTTGTTGAAAAAATTTCACGAGTTTTCAAGTCAAACTTTTCGCTTTCGCTTATGGTACTTTGGACTTTCCAAATTATGGGTTACACTAGTTCCACCCATGTACAATACCTATCTAACATATGAACGTTCAGCTACGTTTTTAACATATAAAAGAACAATAAAACAATAAAATACCAATGTTTCCATAAAGAAATAAAAAATGTATGTACAAGTACGTTTACTCAACATTTTAATCGGAAAAAATTGTAATGTGATCGATCACTCACTTTCGACTCATTCATTCCAATCGTCGCAACCACATCAAGTAGCAGATTTACAATTTTTCAGCTAGAATTGCACCCTTTTTGCAGTTATGATAAATTGCAAGATTTTTTCAATCATCTCCCATCTAGACATATGTCCTCTTTTCCCATTTAATGCGGTGATCAATAAATAATGCATTTGTACTAAAAATTGAACGCTAAGTATAACAATTTACACAAACGATAAAAATCTATTAATTTTACTTCATATATGACAAATACACATATAAACGAACCCCAAAAGATTAGTTCAATGAAAATCATGAAAAAACAACGCATCAAAACGGAAAATTTTACACCACAGGCTTAAGAAAACCTTTACCGGCTCAAAATAACAAGATGGAGAAAGGTACGTGTACGTCACTGCATCGTAGTGGGTGCTCTGTGGCTTTACCAATGAAAGTGTTCGTTTTAGTTAGGTCCTACTTCACTTACATGAAGACATCATTTCGAAATAAAAGTACTATTTAGAGGCCAAGATACACGTGAGATGTATGTCCTTAAGGTGATCGAAAACTTATGGAAAGTTTTGGTACATTTTCGTCGCCGCAGAATAAACACGCCCGTTTAAATACTGATACATTCAGTGACTGTTAAATGAACTCCATAACACTATCCAAAAAATCATATTGTTCTTCGCGGGAGGCCCTTTTGCGTAATATTTTCAACAAGTAATCGGGACGATCGAAAAGAAAACGGCGAACTTTGTGTAGGATTATTTCACAAGGTTTGCGTAAGAATTTGCAGCAGATTCGAAGTAGGTCAGGTAAGGAGTTATTGAGCGACTATCGCTATTTTGTCCTACTGCGGGAAAGCCGTGTCGGCTGTGGGTAATGCGGTAACAACCATACAAACCAACACAAGCGGGTGGCATACGGGATAGGGATGCGCACGTAAATACGGATTCATTGAATGGTGTAACATTGACGGTTCTTACAGACAAGGGCATTCTTAACCTTGCATTGATTGTTCCAACATCGGGTGAGTACTAAAAGTTAAAGGTTTCAATAATTTCTCAAACTACACTATCAGTCTTAAACCATAAATACTTCATCTGTATTAAAATATATAAATAATATATATTAAATTTTTAAATAAAATACATAAATGATAAGATATAAATTTTTACAAATTTCATGAAAATATTTTTTCTGATTCAACAAAAACGATAATTATACGTATATATCCTTCTATACACTAATACATTGTGGCAATAAAAAGGAGTGACAATTTTAAAAGCAGAATTTTCCCTTTTGGGGTAGCGTGTGAAATAAAGGTATTTATTAAACTGTGTTGCATTATTGACTTTTAATAATCAAACCACTTTACTTTTCCACATACTCTATCATTATTTATTCCCCAGTGTTCCAAGATCAGAAGCTCTGAATCTTGCGCAAGTTACCCTTGTTAAAGCAAGGGTTCCAACCCCAGTGATAATTGAATTGTGTTCCTCCTTAAAAGTGTGTGTAGAACAAAACAGTTTCGTGTTTAACGGCAAAATATACCAACAACAAGACGGCTTAGCAATAGGCTCTCCGCTTTCCCCGCTACTAGCAATGAAAAAAGTTTATGTGGAAAAGTAAAGTGGTTTGATTATTAAAAGTCAGTATGACGATTTTCCACCAAGTTACGCCAGAAACTGTTTTATTTATCATGTGTTGCATTATACATTTTTAGTACTATATAATAGGTAAACCACGTAATATAAATATGAAACTAACTACATGCAAAAGAATTTATAATGACTTGCACCTCATTTTACTTGTGTCGAAATAATTCCCGAACATAACAAGAGTTTTGGTGGCCGCATTAGGCACCCACTTGGTTCTTTAATGTATTTTACAAACCTATGCCGATATACGAATTCATACTTTAAGTTAAAGGAACTAGATGAAATTTATAATCAAAATTATGAACGCATAACGGTTTGAAATAACGGCATACGAGTACAATGTGGGTTTGCCGATAGCATGATGGCTAATACACTGGAAAAAATTAAAAGTTTAAATCCAAGCAAAATATCATTAAAAAGGGAAAACGCTAGAAACTAAAAGATACTACATGGATTTATTTATTTCGCATTCTAAAATTATCCGGCATATTTCACGCAATTTCCTAAGCGGACGGATTTCACATAATTTCATAAGCCCGATTTCCTAAATTGCCAATAAACTTGTTCTAAAATTTAAAAAAATATTTCTAAAACAAGATTTTTCCGACATACTGCAGTGTGCCGTTTCTCTAACGCTTGACTTTATTAAAATTCTCCCATTTATACATAGATGCCAAAATTGCCAGGATTTTTCCCCATACCCTTAAATAAAATCCCACTTGAAAAAACAAAACATGAATGAAAAGCACAGCGATCATAAATGCACCAGGGCTTTTTATTTATTGACTTACGGTTCAATGTTTCAGGTTGGGGGAGATGAAAGGAATCCATTAAAAGAAAAATTAAAAATATTCTTGCTGTTTTCTACCCATCCTTTCTTAGCATCTTGAACGATTTTTAGAATCACTTTCCCATTTCGAAAATGATACTTTAGTTGACGGAGTTCTTCTCTTAATTCACACAACTGGCAATTTCGTTTTAAATGCTTTTCAAATGACAAAGTATCCTACTTGCTATAATTTAGTCATTCTAATTTTCATTACTATCCGCACCCACTCCCTACTCCATCTGCCTATTCCTAGGATATCTCTCACTAAGCGCCCACTATTATTTCACCCTTCCTCCCTTCTAAATTCACTCCCTCACGCTGTCGATCCTTTTTATTTATCACGTAACAATTTCACCACCCAAGCTTTATCCCACCTCTCAACAAATTAAATATATTCCTCTGCTCATGTTACGTTCTCGTTGTTTATTGTTAAGCTATTATTGTATCTTGTCCTCTTTCATGTTTCTGTTATATTTTTCACCGTAAATTGGTGCTACTACTGCATGTGAATATTTTTTTACAATAAATAAATAAATGATTATCTTCCCGTGTAATTTCTCAAAAATACTTATTCGTTTCTTGACATTCCATTAAGCTGAACCGAGATGAAGACTTACGGACGAACTTTTATGTGCAGCGGGAGGTGAGGAAGTTACTATATGAGATCCGAAGAGAAAGAATGGGAGAAGAAAATATTAGAGGCAGTGAGATATTAAAAGTCATCATAATATACATGTGGACTTGGAAGATAACTTACTAAAAAGAAAGTTCATGATTTGTTTCACCAACGCTATAGTCGAGACAGGCAATTTCAGAGCCGCATATGATACGACTGGTCTTAAAAGGAGGAAAAGACGAAAAAAAAAAGAACAGCGCGGGACAAAACCCAACCTTTAAGTCCTATGATACGAAGAGATAAAACTTGAGACCAAGGAAAGTCCTTTTCTAACTCTGATAAGCTTTGCTTTTTACAGTATTATTTTATGTTACACCAACTTCTTGGGGATAGTGAAGGAGAAGATGCTTCTTTTCAATTCTCTTGCTGTTTCGACGAAATTCAGTGGAAGTTAAAAACGTTTCTTGGGTGAAGATTATGAATATTCCAAACATTTTACGTAATTTTCCCGGAGAATTCATTAAACAAGTTCCCTCACATAAACGTGAGGGAACTTGTTAAATGAGTTCCCATTCATTTCATCGAAAAACTAAGCACTCCCACTACACATTACCAGACACATTAGAAAAATGCAACACACCTGATTATGCCACCGTGCCGAAGAAGAAACAGTGGCGATTATTTTCAATAAATCACGAAATATTCTGTCGAAACACTTGATGCGCATTGAAAATGCAAAGCCTGATTTTGCGATACCCAATGATTAAAAAAATACTCCTCAGCTTGAAACCCACACAGAATTCTCAATCTCAAATATGAATAAAAATCAGATAAACGCTCTCATCAAAATATTGTTCCATGTGTGAGTAGTTACAACTTTTATTACCAAGTTCATTTGGCACGCTTTATGCGGTGTCATTTCCTTGTTTGAAATTTTCCATCGAGGGGAAGATAATTTTTATTACCTAGAGCCAGGACACTGAATACGTTTTCCTGAATTGTCCGTTTTCCTTGCTCAAGAAATAAAGCGTTCTAACCGCGGAAAGACGGAGAAACAATAACATCGCACAAAGTAACAGCCGTACTTGACGCCAATATTTTTTTCCACCGCGGAACCAAGGCCATAATATTTTTTTAAACACGAGCAACACTAGATTGCACCGATTTAAACAAGTCATCAGCCAGGTTTCGTCCACAACCAAGTAACTATCATCTTTGCTGCCGACCAAAAGACTCGACTGCATACTGCTGCATGCCCTAGTCCTGTTGGTCGTTGCCTGAGACTTGGATAGTTTCCAGACTGCTGACACGACTCCAGCTGCCATACTTCCCATCTTCAAGCATTGAGGCCGCCTCTGTATACCCTCCTAAGCATTCTTTGATAGGTTTGTGCCTAAGCGTGGCATATCAATTAGGGTACTAATACAGGTCATGAGTGTCGGTTATGGATTTGATATTCAAGTGTCTTTGCTCGTTTTGTGATGGAATTTTTTATCTGGGTACTTGAACTGCTAGTTTATGTTTGGGTATGTTGCTCTAAGTGGTTTTTCAATGGTAATTACATATATTAATCCGGGTTTAGGGGTAGATAATACAGCTGGTCTGTTGTTGGCGATGGTCGAAGGAATCTTACTGACGCCTAGAGAAATATGAGTAAAATTAGCTCCTTTATGAGTCCTGTAAATCTTACGCCAGGTTTCCCAGTTGACATTAGATTTCCGGCACATCAATACATGGAACTTCAAAGACCACTTGGCCGCAAAGAACCAAATTTCACTTATACTTCTGCAAGCATAGAATGAGATTATCCCTATTTCAACAAAAAAGGTTTTTGCGCGTAGTGTATAACATTTGTTGTTTGTGTGCATAGTGTTTATGTCATATCGCACATATAGGTAGGTAACGCGAATAATTTATTTATGAATTACTAAACAGTGTTAATAGCAACAGATGGCACACTGTACATATAATTAAAATGAAGGGCAACCAATTCTAATCACGGGAAGCATCATCCAATTTATAAGTATTTCATTTTAGAGCGTTAAACTCGATACATGCGGCAGTTAAGACCCACATTCGACTTACTATTTCACATTTATAGTCCTGTTATGATTAAAAATATTAACTAGAGTTGATGACTGACATTTTATAATTAAAGCCACAAATATTTGTTCCATTCATTGACACCTTTTATAATAGCAATGGAGCAAAGCAGGTTAAAGCATACATTATTTACCATTCAGTCTAGAGTGGATCAACACTCGGTGACCATCATTTCATATTAAAGGCTCCTAATCGTGAATGATGAATTCGCCTCTTAAATAGCTGCCGAATATTCAGGTGGTACAGAGTCTTCAAGGCGAAAACAAGCACGCGACAAGGTCGAAACAAGAAAATACATGAGGAGGGCCTCTATAGGGAAATGCTGGGGGTTGAGGGTCCACCATTCGGCTCCCAGCACATGGGACTCTATGAACCAGCAGGATTGTTTGGAAGATGACAGGGTACACGGTGCCAATAACCATTTCCCGCGACCTTTCCACAGTTCCATTTACAATATTCCCTCAGCGGCGAAACAAGCCCGGGATGCGACGACGTGTGACCTTAACGACTACGGCGGTCGGGAGGGAATCCGTTCGCTCCGGTTAGTTCCGGACTGAGATCGAGCAAGAACGGCGAAGGCGTGGATTGCTTAATTCGTAAGATGCCCAAAGAAGGGGCATCTGATTTCCGGGACGGTCCACGGTGATGCCCAAGGACGACGGGGCAATAATCAGTCACAGACCAACACGAGACAATTCACCTGGGGTTGTCCTTCAGCAATGTTCATCCGTTGTTTTCACCAGAACTGAGATATTCTATGTTCACCTGTTCGCACGGGCTACTATGGAGATGATACAATTTATGATGGACTGACCAATTCGTTAATCAATTACGCTCACCTTTAACTGTAAACGTCCACTAAGACCTTAAATATCTTATTTTATTTTTGGAGTTAAGGAGATTACCTATTTATATGATAAACATTAGTCTACTGGGTTAAGGTATGCTTTCGATGGGCTCAGGAACTGCATACTACTGCACTCTCAAGCTGACCAACTACACAACTTATTCTTAAACCTAAGTACAACCTATTTATACTACGTACGACGGTGGTCCCAGAAGTACACGGCCTGAACTAGAGATGGCGGTAGATGTTTGAAAAATATCACTGTATTAGAAACTATGCTATCTATAAAGCATATGTTTCAAGTTGGAAGACATCACGTTGTTTAGTATTTGTTTGGCAGCCATCAATAATGAACGTTTTCAGTGAATTTGTAAATATGGAGAAAATTGGCCATCGTTGTGGAATATACATGTATTACTTCACACCCGAGACGAAAGAACAATCAAAACAAAGGATTCAAAAGGGAGAACCGGCTCCGAAGAAGGCGATGACCATTTCATCTGCAGGCAGGGTCATGGCGTCGGTTTTTTGGGATGCGCGTGGGATAATTTTAACTATCTTGAAAAAGGAAAAACTATCAACTGCGCGTATTATGCGAACTTATTGCAACGTTTGAGCGACAAAATCAAGCAAAAGCGGTCGCATTTGGCTAAGAAGAAGGGTTGTTTCATCAAGACAATGCACCAACTCACAAATCCGTTATTGCAATGGCCAAAATTCAAGAATTAAAGTTTGAATTGCAAACTTATGCACCATATTCGCCAGATTTAACCCCCTTGCATTATTTTCTGTACGCAAACTTGAAAAAATGGCTCGGTGGTCAAAGATTTTCCCACCGTGAAAACGTTATGTCGGCAGTTAATGGCTATTTTGAGGAGCGAGACAGTTCTTATTATAAAAAGGGTATCGAACTTATGGAACATCGCTGGGAAAAGTGTACAGAGCTGAAAGGAGATTATGTTGAAATTAAATATAGTATATCTTTTTCCAAAATTTTTATGTTTTCTTGGTTGGGTCGGGAACTTCTGGGTTTACCCTCGTATTACCATAACTCGTTCTTTAGTTCTGCATACTTTCTTTTTGCAAATTTATACTGCCATCCAGAACGCCTATTTTTTCCCCTCTCCTTCCATCGCTTTCCCGACATCCCTTCTTCAGCATCCTATTACATTTCTCTCTCCTACATTTACTTATCCTGCCTTTTTCGATTTCTCCCAAAAACTTCTTCCCTCTTTCAACATGACTAGAAGTTATTCGTAGCTTCACGTTTCCACCTATTTTTTTCTTTTCTTCTCCATATCTTTAAAGTTACCATTGCCCACTTTCTACGAACGGCAAGTTTCCGACTCATATACAATTAATTTACATGTTGAAGTTAATACTTATATAGAAATTCAACTCCATCGCAGGTAAAATCTTTCCCTTATTTTCATAAATCAATGTATGCATTTGATCTCTTCCGCACTTAGAATTATGATGGCTTGCGCAGGTTTTGTTTTGACATGTAAAGGATTAGTGAGAAGATTTGCTATTGTAACTTGTTTTTTTAGTATAAACACCAATAAAAATCACAAAATATTTTGAATTCTATGGTCTCAGGCTCAACTTTGTGGAGGTTCATGTTCGTTTTAAATGAATATACTTTGTTACTTCCACACAATTTTTATTTGTACTACCGGTTTCAACGCTTCGGCGTCATCATCAGGTACAAACATTCATGCTGAAGAAAAATGTTTGTACCTGATGATGACGCCGAAGCGTTGAAACCGGTAGTACGAATAAAAATTGTGTGGAAGTTACAAAGTATATTCATTTAAAACGAACAAAATATTTTCACTACCAAAAGTGACGAGTTAGCACCACCGAAGGTTTTATGTTTTAATGAGAAGCCTAAAAGAGATAAAAATGAACATCAGTACCAAAGTAACAGCCACACCCCACAGGACCTATCGTACATTTCCAACACCCCTCAATGAGGAGACGACCCTCAGGCAGTGGGCCAATTGATCGCCGAAGGAATAAACATAAAATTCACATTTGCATCGAAATGATAATGAGATTCTCATTTAATGGGAAAACACGTGGAATACACTTTCCCACAAACGCTGTCGATAGTTGGCTATGAATTGAGTTGATGGCTCTCTGAGCTATCGACAATTCAAAGTACAATTTCAGCATGCACATGTATTTACCAAGGGCAAAGTTAATTATGCATTTTGGACATAGAGAATATTATAGACGTGTTTCTGTTTCAAAAAACATGCAAGTTTCTCGGGCGTTTTTTTACTGCACAGATTTGGATTATGAATTCAGTTTTCGTAATCTTCCTTTTCTACTTTTAACAAGGGGTTGAACTTCGAATCGCAATGGTTTGCAACTGAAAAAAGTTTGCAAAAAATATCTATCCGGTCATATTTCCTTGGTGGCATAAGAACACTTGGTAACTAGGCGAGCATGCAATCGTTTTTATTTATTTATTCGTCTTTGTCCGAAAACAGCACTTTTTGGCCTTTACATCGGACAATAATCGGGAATCGAACCCGCGACCCTTGGATTTGCAGACGAGGACGTCACCGCCACCACCGGGGCCGACTTTTACAAAGTAAACATTGTTTTTACAACAACTACATATGCGATGATAAATACAGACAAAAAATAATAACACAGGACTAAATGAAAACATATTTTCCCGTTAACTATTTCACGGAGTATCTTTTAAACAAAGGAAGAAAAATGTAATACTATCAATGAATTACGACGAATGCTCTTATTTCTTTTGGCGAAATGGCTCGTGAAATGAGCTACCAAAGAACATGATAAATCCTAACCGCGAATAACTTTCAGCCACATTAATTGCATTATTCCAGAAGTATCGAGGCAAGGAATTTATTTGCGACGCAAGTCATGCAAGGCCAAATGAGTATATACCACATTACTGGAGATATGCTTCCCAATAGTAACCTTCACACCACATTAAGCCACACAAAAACATTATTTAAATGGGCAATTTTCATTGAAAAAAAAAGACGATGCAGAATAATTAAGGACGCTGGCGTCACACCGACGACAAATGAGGTTCAATTGAATGGCCTATGAATTTTCACAAGCACAACTTCGCGCTTTAACGGTGCATTAAAGAGCTTAAAAGCCTTGAAGCATTGGAGCTAGAAGGTGGGGGGAGGAGGCATTAGGGCTAGCAGACTCGGCGGCTATCGATTATCGATAACTGATAGAAATCAAACGAAACAAAAAAGTTCCCGGTGAAATAGTAGGGCCTCAATTTCTATAAACCCAGGTGCGAAAATGTAGCCAAATGACTACAAGATAAGCTGAGTTATGATAGTGAAAACTTAACAATAAAGTTATAACTTTATTGGGTATACTTACCCTAAGGGATCCTACCAAAGAAAAGGAAAATTTTGCTGGCTTAAATTTCATTCCTATCCGCACAATTATCTAATAAACGACAGAGAGAAATTTTACGCCGATGTATAAAAATAGAACATCGTCCAATACCATGATTACCCTCAAGTTTTGTGCCAAGGTAAAGATTTTCGTCCTAAGTTATCATCTTTGATTAACAAGTAGATGTGGCTACGGAAATGAGCCATGGCAATTTGGAATCTAGGTGGAGGAAGGTCAAAAGAGAAACGAAGCTTCCTCCTAGATCGTTACCTTCAAACTAATTATTTTACAAGGATGTCATTTTATTGAGCACATTTCTGGAGGATTTCATTGGGCTGAATAAAGCAAAAAATTTCAAAAGCATAAATATAAAATTTTCACAATGCATAGTAATTTCACGAGAGCAAAAAAAATATTGGGAGGCGGGACGGGTTCGAATTCCTCCCTTGCCAACACTAATTACTAGGGATACTGGCTGCTCCTTTTTCTCTTGAAGAATATACATGCAGTCAATCACGCAGAATTCACGAGGCTACCGATTAGAAACGGCTGCTTCCGCCCTTGGAACGTTCAACATTCCTTGCTACTTGGAACATTCAACTCAAAACATTACCCAATTTTCAATTGCAAAAATTGCAGGCTCTCTAGTTTACGGCGACTGATGTCATTCTATGAACAAAAATATGCGCACACTGGTACTCAACGGGAAGACAATTTATCAATGATAAAATTTTGATGCTCAGACAATGAGGCAAATTAAAAGACCAGAAAGAAGTGATGGGGGCGAATGCCAAATATCAACTGAACAAAAAAATAAGAACCGAGGAGGCATACTGAGGCAAAACGTACTCTGATTGACACCTGCCTTCACCTCATCGTTCGAGGTGTAATGAGTACCCTTGAGGTGTCTCTTTAGTTGAAGAAAAAAAAATGAAACGCAAGGCGCAAGATCGGGGGAATAAGGAGTGTGTGGAATCGGTTCAAATTTTAGGTTTCGCAGAGCCTCTCCAGTTGCGTGCGTGGTGTATGGAAGGGCGTTGTCATGTTGCAAGATTATTGACGCCAGGCTGCCTTTAGCGCGACAAACTCGACCGATATGGTTTGCAATACGCTTTTGAGTGATTCGCAAGGATCGGGATGGTGCGGAGGCTAACGTACAGACTTGCCACCGCGAAGGCTCGGGTTCAAATCCTGGAGGCAACAAATATTTTTCTGTGGTATCCCGATCCCTACTTGGGGTACTTTGTGGAGAGCACTTTGAGTGAATACGTCGTCCGGCGGATGGGACGTTAAACTGCGGACCACATGGCGCCTTTCGACGAGTAGACTAATACCGACGTCTGGTTTCTCTCTCCACCCTTCCTTTCCCACCTATCCCTAATGGCCTTAGCTGTCGGTTGCCTCCTGAACAGAACCAACTTGAGTGATTCCCCGGTCATTTTGAATAAATTCTTCGACGAGTTTGCGATGTTTATCGCCTGTGGCAGTGCTCGGACGTCCGCTGCGGGTTACATCAACAATTATGGCTTTTCCACGTTCGCAACCATGAAATTTTGCTACCCATCGATTTACAATAGACCTATAAACAGCATCGTCACCATAAACAGGCTTTAAACGACGACGAACCTAAGTAGGTATCACTTTTTCAGCAGTTAAAAATTCGACTACAGTACGCTGTTTAACTCGCGTTGACATGAGCACCAGAACACGTCTCCATACTTCCGCTTCTCAAAATACACTGGATGAATGTAACAACCTCAAACTTGCGCATGCGTATTGAGGGGGAATGTTACTTCCACTTGCCACCAGGAGGGCTTCTAAAGGTAATTTTGTTTATGGTCTACGAGTGATGTGCGAATTACGTTTTAGCCAACCCTCTTATGATATACGACGCCACGATGACAAATACAAAGGACAAGTAAAAAGGGCGTTAGGCAAAAACCTTCCAAAACAATAGATCTCGTCTTTGTAATTGAAGACTTAAGGGATACAGTCAATATATCTTCGGATTGAAATACTGATAATAATTATAAGTATGGTAAGTTAAAACGGGATAAGAAGCAAGCACACTGAGTGAGCGAGCGAATCAATGAGCGAAGTAATTTAAACTCTCATTACCAGTCAATCGCAGACTATCCCACCTTTCACTAGCTCTAGTCCTCCATACTCCTATTCTTGCTCATTAACATCAATTTCAGTACTAACATACAATATAAACCATAAACACAGTTATCAACCCTGATAGGTGAGAGTAGAACCTACCCAATACTAAACTCAGCGGCGCACCGCGGCGTGTGAAATTCACATCTCAGGTTAGGGGGGCAGTTGCTTTCCCTGTGCTGCCTATGGTCTCCCAGGAAGTTCTGGTATCCGAGAAATCACAAAGGATGAAGCTGAGGGTACCCAGAGGCGTCCCAAGGAATTGAACCTGGACCCTCTGGTCAGTAGTCCAACGCTCTATCCTAGACTACCACGTGTCCCAAGACTTAATTAAGAATCAAGAAATAGTGATAGCCCCAAGACTATTATGATTACTTATGAGCATATCTACGCAGAAATGTTCACACGTTCGTCGTTATTTTATGGCGTTGTGTTCATGACGGAACGAAATGGTCACGGGAGAGAACTCTAAGAGAAAGAGAGTCGCCCAAGCCATGCAATCTCGTCCAAACACATTTTAGCAACCCTTGAAAATTTAAAATCCTTCAAACAGAGCAGGATTTAAGAAATCGGAGGTGGTAAAACTTTAATTATCTTTATTTCCTTACCAATATATTAATATAGATAATACCTTTATTAAAAGGCTAAGCTAAATATTAAAATAGGCGGGGAAAAAGTAGAGCAGGTAGAACAGTTTACATATCTCGGAAGTGTTTTGGACCAATACGGTCAAAGTAGTAGGGACGTAAGGAGAAGAATTGCGCTAGGCAAGGAGGCTTTCTCAAGGAGGAGGGAGTTGATGACGGGGACGTTGAGTAGAGATGTTAAGACAAGACTCGTAAAAACTCTGATATGGGGCGTAGCTACGTATGGTGCGGAAACGTGGTCACTGAAGCAGGAGGATAGACGTAGATTGGGGGCTTTTGAAATGTGGGTGTGGAGAAGGATGGAGAAGGTGAAATGGACCGAAATGAAAACAAATGAGGAAGTACTGGAGATGGTGGGTGATGAGAGGGGTTTGTTGAGAGAAATCCTATGGAGGCAAGAAAAATGGATGAAAGGCGTATTGAGCGGTAGTGGAATGTTGAAGAAGGTAATAGAGGGGAGAATGTTGGGCAAGCGAGGAAAGGGTAGGAACAGGATAGGGATGTTGGATGGGATGAAGGGAGGAAAGAAGTACACAGAGATGAAGAGGGACCTGATGTAGTTTAGGTTGCTGGATTGGGTTTTGTTTGGAGTTACAAAATATTTATTTGATAGTTGTGTCCATCCAAAAACCTACCTTAACCGGTAGATTACCTAATAATAATAATAATTATACCTTTATTATTATCTCCTTACCAATCCCCAAGGTTCATTGCTCGTGGAAAACATACCACAGCTCGGTGTTGTTAATCACCTCAACAGCATATCAACAGACTAAATATAACGTGCCACCAGAGCTTTAACCGAAATTTCAATCGATAAACTCGGCGACAGTAAAAAATATAAGGCGAACTCACACGAGATATACTTAAAGTGGGGTGCATTTTGAAAAGTTCCAGGGAGCGTCTGGCTTATTCCGACAGAAATTTATTAAAGCATCGCGGGCACGCAAAGTAGCCGGGGCACCTATTGGCGTTCGTTTTCCGTCCTCCCTATTCCCAACGAACGTCATCATCTACGCGACGACATTATTGAATAGAAATAAACCAATCATTCCCGATTCTCAGGACTGAAATTAAACTTTAGTACATTAACGTATAATTTACATTATATTCGAGTGATTGGAAGATTACAGATGGGATTAGTAAAATAACAAAGCTAATTTAGTATGCTACTTCATTCTTAGCATTCAAGTTTCGAAACAAGATTTACGAAATCCGTAGTGCTCAATAGCTTGGCGTGTGGGACTCTTCTGAGAAATGCCGCGGCTAAGTCACCTTCAAAGTTCATTTTTCACTTTCGCAAAACACATTCACAGAAATCCAACCACCAATGATCTGACTAAGAAAAGAACTTACTTGCCACGAGATCATTAATTTAGCCGGACACCTATGCTGGGTACTAGCTCTTAGAGCAAAAGTGGAAAGAAAATTACGTTTTCAAATAAAAGAAGAATTCTGAGTATAGGAAAACCGATTATTATGATTTTGACGAACTGGACGCTTTCAATCGAGAGCTAAAAAGTTTGCACACCAGTATAATTTAAAGTAACTCTACTTCTAATCCTCTTAAATGTTTCCCTTCAACTTCCGCAAAAAGATACACGATTAATTGGTCGGTATTCTCCACTAAGTTGATAATAATTAATATAAAACGCTGGTGCGACAGTTGACAATTAGAATTAAACTTAACAAAGTGCATAGTGATAGATTTTTAAAAAAAGAGCAATTCCCACCAGAACGCCAACTGCATTGGGAACACCGAAAAGGAATGTGTAGACTCAATTAACTACCTAGGCGTTACCCTCACTCATATCACGATCTCTCCTGGGTGAGCACATACGGGGATTAAGTGGACAAGCCAACAAAAAATTGGGATTTTTTAGAAGAATACTAGATATATATGATGAAAAGGCCAAAGAAAAATGTTATATGTCGTTGGTTAAACCTCATTTAAAATATGCTGCAAGTATATGGGATCCTCATGAAGTTGGATTAATTGCAGAATTGAATCGTGTGCAGCGTACAGGAGCTAGATTTATAAAAGGTTTCTATTATAAACTTCGTAGCTTATCCAAAATATTAGAGCAGCTAGGCTGGGAATCACTAACGGAGCGAAGGTGAAACTACAGATTGAAGCTCTCGCATGAATTGGAAGGTCTCTTTAGCGGTGATGTTGAAAATGTATTATTACCCCCATCGTACTAACGGTAGGAGGGATCATGCCAATAAAACTAGAGAGATTAAGCGTAGAACAGATAGAGTTCAGATATTTTTTTCTAAGAGCGATAGAGGATCATAATAACATTGTCCGACCGCGATAGGGTCACGTTCGGGTAAAAATTAGTCTAGTGTGTATTCACCCCCAACCACACACCCTAGCGGTTGCTTGCAGGGTATATATATAAATAAATAATAATCATACTCCTTCCGAAGCATTTAATTTTTCAGTAATGGAAGAACCCGAAGTCTTATTAAAAGTCGTAGATATTACTTCTCAGGTAAGGTTCGTATTTAGATGAACTGCTGCGATACCACACCTAAGCGAATCATAGGCCTTATTGAGATATTTTCCACCTACGCCGGACAAACAATAAAATATGATCGCAAGGAATGTGCTAAGTAATCCCAAAATCAATGGCACACAAATCGGAAGTTTTATGATGAAACAATGCCAACCCAAACAATGACGATCTCAAGCATTTCTTCACGTTTTCCCTCATCCGTTACGTACTACACAACTTTCACGATGAAAGTTTCATGGATTCCTCACCATCGCCACACCGGAGGCAAAAATCCTTCGTGCGAAAAGCATGAAATATTCAGAGATAGCATTCACTCACGAAGCGTCCGGGACAACAAGAGCACTTCATCTGCCAGGTGGCGACCAATCCCTTTACTCTTCCCAGCTCCCCTTTAGAACACACCATCACTCAGCGGGTATTACATGCGACGCCAATACCACGCACCTTTTCAGTAGGAACCCACTCTGATTAGTCTTTAAATGAACTGCCCTTCTCCCCCATACAAACAGTAAGGGAAGACAGGACACAGAAAATGAGCATGATAGTGGAAGGGTTTAATACCGAGCTATCAAATAAGAACGGACGATCGAAATACATTTAAATGATCCCATAATGCATCAACCTTGATTACGGGTGAGATTGGGGTCTTAATCGGACGATAATCCATGCATACCCTAGGAAACGTCTGAACAAGAGAAATGAAACCTACACGAGAAAAATGAAAACAAGAAAGTTGCAATAATTGCAGCTAAAATGTCATCCACTTGCAGTGAGAATGAAAACTTGCCCATGTGATAACAAGTGGAAAGGCGCAACCAATACTAACTTTCCCTTTCTCCGCAAGCCTTATATCGTAAATTCCGCAAAATAACTATACATTTATATATTCATTCACATACCAAATGGATTTAGTTGACAATTAGATTGCTCATCGTATGACGTGACCTTCGAATAGGTGAAGATCAAAAATACAAAAAGCTTTTTCGAACATTTTCAATTTACAATTGGAAACCCAGGCCATTTATCAGTCTAGTTCGTTCCTGAAAGAGAAGAAAAATGAGCTGTCACTCGCAAATCATGAATCAATCTTTCACAATGTGAGGAACATGACATTCTTACTTACTACGCTTTACTTATCCGATAACATTCTAAAACCCACCAATAATCTTTAACTACCCCCCCCCCCCCCAAGCCTTTGAGAAATGTATTACAGTCATACGATTTCGATAGGGATAGCGGAGTAAATTACATTATTAAGATATATCAATCCACATTTCCATGAATTCGGTTCGCATTATCCTCCGATGGATTTCAATACAGCCAGGTTCAATTTAAATTTCATCCCTGGTCTCCACACAAATTACACGAAGCGACTCTTCAATGCCCGTACCATATGAAATGATCAGAGGCAAAGGTTAGCTCTCAAACTGTGGACGGATGATCCCATTGATTTAAGAGAAAGCACCAACACGGAATTCTGAAACATATAACGAAATTTCATGATCATTAATTAACCAAAAGAAGTTTATAGGGAAGCATGAAACTTACTGGAGCGGTGCCCCCTTAGTATTCTTATGCTCGAGATTTATAGGTCTGAACATAAGCGTCTGCATTCGGTGTGGATGACAACTAACTGGGTGTGAACTGCATTACGAGTAAGGAATTTTGGTTTGCGTTACATAATGACAGCAGACAATTATTTCAAATGCTCTTCCCCTGGATGGCATGCCTCATCATTGCGTTGCATCTTGGATGCGGTAAAAAATTACCTGGAATTAATTAAATCCTGGAATTCTCAAGGTCGCAACTGAGCGAATGACATGAACAGTGAGACGCGTGCTCGAGGAGAAGTAACGAATGCCAGTCCGGAGAGTGTTCAATATCACACCGATTAGTGAAGTAAGAACTATTTGCCGACGAACTCCTCTGTTTTTAAATTTAATTCATCGAGCTCAAAGTCCCTTCACCCGAAAGAAAAAAGTATGTTGCTTGCTAATTTTGACGAATACGACTGAAATGCTACAGATTCCTTCATTATTTCGCAAACCCCTGAGAAGGAGCATTTCAGTTTAGATATTTCTATAATGGTGGCGGTACCGTATGCGGTCATAACCGCTCCTAAATTCTTCCTTATCAAAAATAGACATACATATACTATCTAACAATTAAGAACAAACTAATTTATGATGTTTCATGCCTGGTGGGCAATCAAGCCCTGAAGGTGGCTTGGAGTGTACCATGTATAATCTGTAGAATAGAACATCTTCATTCATTAACAGTTGTGTTGAGTTAGCTGAAGGCACGCGAATTTAAAACATGGAAACTTGTTTGAAGCGGAAGCACATGACAATTACTGTTGGGTGTGAGCACCGATTACAAAAATCACGATGCTTATGATATAAAGTAACTTGCATCACCTTTCAGCGGAATGACAGATGCAAAGATGTAGATGGGATTAATGTGGAAATATCAAATCTGCCCATGAGTTGCTTATGTTTTTAAACCTATTAACTGATGAAACTGACCAGGCGATAAACTATTTTTTTCCTCGCACATAGCTGGCGTTTAGGAACTTACTGGCCAAACTTCATCCAACTCTATAAATATTCAAAATTGGTTCGACTTTCGAGTGAGTCGGAGGCAGAATTGCCGCCTGGTTCAAGAACCATGGACGGGGGGGAGTGTGAGGGTTCCCCCGGGATGTATTAAGCCTCAGCGGTGAAGAGGAAGAAACAACCGCAGGGTACTGCCTCCGTTTATTAACCAGCACGACGAAGACGGCGAGCTCCGCTCCAGGTTCGATCACTCCCTAAGCGGATAGGAGGGACAAGGTTAATAGGCGTGGTCGTGAATGGTCGGGCGTGGCTGCTGGAGATTAAGGACGTGCGGGGGATATTACTGCTCGATGTTGACGACACCAAGTTAGACACACTTTTCTTAGAATCTCTTTTGACGGACAATATTGAAATTGGGATAAATGGTTAAAATGGAGGAGGAAGGGGCGATAATGTCATACATTTCGAAAGATAAAAATTATTTTTCATTAATATTTTAAAATATTTCTTATAGCAAATATTAAAAAAATATTAGATACACATTTCTCGAGAGGTATAAGTTACGTTTAAAAGGTCTAGTGTGATGGAACCGTGCCATCATTGCAAGTTTTCGACCAATTGTCAATAATTATGTATTCGAACAATTTTCGATGCATTGCCTCCATGCGTATGCACAACAGCGTGTAAAAGCGCGGGTCCAACGAAAACCTACTCTAACCCGGTAGAACAATGGTAACAATTAAATAATAACCTTACGGCATGTTCTACAATTTCTTGAAAACTGTACGTCACTAGTTGCAATAAACGAAGAAAATTGCACGTTTCTTATTGCTCTCGAGCGAAATATCGCAAAAACCATATGTACGCAAATAAATAATCCTGATACTTCCCAAAAGTTTTGTTTCCCTTTAAAACATACTGAGTAATCAAATCCACTACTTCGAAATACTTGAGAAGCCAAATGGAATTTTCATTTTTTAAAACTTTCACTTGCTCGTAACAAAATTCTAGACATGTTTACTTCGTTCCAAAACTGCATGGTTCACTCACTAATGTCTCATTTACACGATAATTTCGTGGTTTGGGTTATTTTAAATGTAAATACGAAGTGGCTATGAAATCTCCTTCGAGCCAGTTGTTCCATCGATCTCCGGACACTCCGCAAGTAATAAGCCAGGGAAGAGATTTACTCGCTGTTGTAAACTGCAATTACATGGTCAAATGAATTAAAAGTGAAATTCATTAGAATATCCCTTATTTCACGGAACATAATGAATGACGATGGAATTCATTCGGCAGTTTTTTTCAATCCTCTGGATTCCGGTGCATAACTCCTCGGAATGATACTAAATTTTAATAAGAATTTTACAATAACTTTTTCCATTGATAAATTTAAATGGAAAATGAAAATATATGTGTTTCCCTTTCCTGCTTTATTGGAGAAACTTTGCACGAAGTGAAACTGAAACCCTTCATTTTATTACCCTGTAAAACTGTGTGTGCTTGCTTCAAGAATCCAACCGTAATTATGTGGATAGCAATCAAATTACTGCAACTACTAACTAAATCTACACTGACCTTGTACAAAATTAGGCTTTCCTTGTCTTTAGGTGTCTACTCGGTGGAAAGCAGACGAGAAAAAGGAAAATTAGCATATAACATCAGGCATGATGACACATTTAAAAGAACATAATTCACATCGGCATTTTTTTAAGTTTTGAATTCCACCAACACCGCACACCGATGCTTTTCTTTACACATAAATTTAAAAGAATGAGAATGACAAAGCTGAAAGATGTATTCCCGGGACTTGCAGCACATGATTCATACCCAAAACAGATTCCCCTCTCTCCGATATAGCCATTAAAGAACTCCCACAATAGTGGAGCCGACCCAAAGAAAGCTGTGAAAGCTTAAATGGTAAAACAATTAGGCCTCCAAATATGCTCCAAGGTTTTGAAAATCAAATCGAAGGGTGCAGTGGTCCAGGGAAACCCTGCCCTCGATTCAGGAAATTAAGTAAGGCAGCCGAGTACAAAATTATCGACAGTTTGACGATACACTGAGAAGTTTTGGGAACTCCTAAGTCTTGCAAAAAACAATATCTCATTCTCTCTTAGATCGATACCATTGTTCCCATTCATTTGCTACATAGAAATGTCTTACTTCCTGAACAGACATACTTTGAGATGCACGAGTCGCAAGTGGAACAAAAACTGTTATGTGATCGTCGATTGACGATTAATGGCCTGGATGAACAATTTCCTCAACTTGGACGCAATACTGTCTACAATATTGTCACGGAAAACCTCGGATACCACAAATTGTGTGCACGGTGGGTACCGAAAATGCTCACCGGCCATCACAGAGATCAAAATATGTCCAGTGGACGAGAGTTTTGGGCCGTAACCAACAAGATGGAAATGATGAGACCCTGCACCTAGCGACTACTTCCTCTTCTTGCACTTAAAACAGTGGACAACGTTTCGAAACCGGAGAGGAATTCAAGAACGGCGTTGTCAATTGGTTCAACTCTCAGGCGGCGAGCTTCTATGCAGAGGGGATAAAGAAGCGGTACGAAAATGCTTATAAGTGAACGGCGATTATGTAGAGAAGTGAAATAGGTTTGTAGCTAACTAAAAGGGCCAATAAAATGTGTTTCATACGAGCATATTCTTTCCTGTGACCAAACGGCCCTTACTCTATGCCTATGCCTCGTACGTGGGAGAATGCAGTTCTAGGTGCATCACAACTTGATATTAGTTCCTGAGTGGAAACCATAGGACCACAACGGATCTGCACCAACCATACTAAAACTTTTCCCTAAGCCGAAGATTTACATTTCATTCGCTCGATGAGCCTAAAGATTTAAATAACACAAAAAAAATCATCTGTTTATTTAGACGAGAGTAAAAAAAGATCATTTAAAAAAGCAAGGGAAGAGACTGACTGGATTATTATCTGGATATCGTAAATCTTTCAGTTATCTTCTTCCTCCAGGTCAAACATTCGTCACTACCCTTAATTACACTTACTATATATCACAAATAAAATTTTGTAAACACGCATTGTGTTAGAAAATGACGATAACTATGTCTTTCTTTGGTTTTTTAACACAATTACGAGCTTCCAAGACGCGACCTAGATCTGCGTCAAAATCCAAGATTTGGAGTAGGCATAAAACCTGTCATTTTGCTGATTGTAGCACCGAACCTTAAATTTTTCATTTCGATTTCTTTCACAATAAAGACACGTTCCTAATAAGCATACTTAATCTAGAGCACTAATCCTATTTACTTAGGCTTCAATACGGTCACTGAAAAACGATGCCCTTGAGTGAAGTATATATTCTTACCCCCTCTGATGGCTGATCCATTTTGAGAGATTTTAAGACAATCAAATGAGCGTTAAGACTGAAGCTGGCTAAATGCTTAGGAGCAAAGTAAATTAATGAGCAGTAAATTACGTCAGCGTTTTCAGAAGGTTATTAGGATAAGGTAACCCCCAGAAAATCTACATGGAACAATGGGTGCTTTGTTTTTTTATTTCGACTAAACACTCCATAATAAGTTAAAAAACGAAACAATTAAATCCTAAAAATCCTTATCCTACCAATCAAAAACAAATTCACGATCCAGAACTTTGCGAATGATTGATAGAACGCACACCCTGAACACAATGAATGAATTGCCAAGGATGACATACCATTTGTTTACAATTTGCAGTTACAAAAGCAGCTCGCCTATTCAAGGAAAATGCTTGTGGAATGTTCGTGACCAAGAAACTTCCATTTTCCTTCATCGTGTGGATAGTGAGTATCCGTCAGCCCTCGCTATTTCTGGACTGACACTTGGTCGTCTTCCAACGTAATCCGTCATCTCAGCACAACAGACATCCCACAAGATTACGATAAGAAAGTCTCTTGAGCTCGTTTTTACCTAATTCATTTAACACCTATGACCTTCGGCGGGTCTACCTCCTTCTTCGAGGACACATTTTTCGCATAGTTGCACGAATAAAAATCACAAGCACACAGCCAGTGAAATATTTTCCTTACACCTTTCCCATTCCTTCCAAATCCATAGGTTTAGAGACTAAATTAATTACAGAAGGGAGAGCGAAAAAATTGCACAATAAATGAGATTATTTATCACTACCAATTTATCACCACTATCGAAAAATAACATGCACACGTACAAAATAGTTATCACAGCTATACGTTCGGTATTATAATAAGAGATTATATCATTAACTTACGAAGGCTGCATCGAGATGTGAAGTACATGTCATATTGGTGAAACTTCCTCTATGTGTGGCCTTATGTATCCTTGATCTAATAACGAGGATGTAATACAGTAAGGTCTTAATGTTTAACTGTTCACAGAATTTTTTATCGAAAATCGAAGAATTTAAGCATTCTCTTACGGCAGAATGTATGTATGTACTACTACCAGAAGAAATTCGGATTAATGTTGCAGGAATAGATATCTTTCTCACAAAAAAATTATATTTTGTGCCCAATTAAATAATAGCTGTAATATTGTTAGTATAACAGAACTTAACCGCCTTTTTCTATATGATATTAATTAATTGATGGGAAAATTCAGTCTACGCCGCAGTTCCCAAAAATTAGCGTCTCAAAACTGTCTTAAATAAGCTTTAGAGAACATTTCAAAAATTAAAACAAATATCAGACCACTTTAAAACTCTATAATTAATTATTTTGTATATACGAACTACACATAAACGTGTTGCATTATTGTTTATCACTCGTCATTAAAACATTTAAATAAATTTAGGAGACACATTGATTCGTGCCGTTAAGGTCCCACCTCCTTCAATGCTACGAAATAAGATAACCTCATCTTTACCCAATACAGTGGACGACAGGCAATATTTTAGAGCATTACCTGTTAGAGATAACCTGTGCCTTGAAAGGTGTTCTGTGATTCCATTGAGACCTAGACAATGCTAGTGATTTTCTTAAAACGCCAAACGGAAAAAATAATTAAACTCCTCACGCATTTTCTTATCACTCCTGCTGTTTTTACACGGTTTAATCTTGGATTTCATATTCTGTTGCTTATCAACCCACTTCGAACAATAATGTACATAAGTATAACGATTCTTGACAATCAATTTGTATGCAATTAATGTACGTATGTAGATACGTAATGCTGGTAATGAGAAAACATACCTGATGTCACTTGCTGGCAGTACGAACAACTTATCAAATACGGTTCATCAAAACCATTAAATAAGTTGTAAGAGAAGCGAAGAGTCTGAAGGGAGAGTATTTTTCGTTTGTATATGTTTACAGCTTCTATTTTTGGCGTAAGTCATTACGAAATCACGGTCCAGTCAAATCACACAAACCAAGAAATGAACTGCCGGAGGTAAATAGTCATAAAATGGTTAATAGTTTCCTTAAAGCAGTGTTGCTATGCCCAATAACATGTTTCTCTGTCATCATAAAATCACAAAACACACGATACTCTTCACGCAATAAATGAAACTAAAAAGGTTAAAAGTTTATGTTCGTCTGCGGTATTCCTAAAAAACCACGAAATATCGTACTTCACGACGGAACGTTTTCCACTCCGAACTTTTTCATCATTTTCTTTGGCTATCTGCACCGTTAAATCTTCCAAGGTTTTTTTTAAGATTTGCATATCCCATATTTTTGCTTTTACCCCATTTTTGCTTTTCCTATTCCTTGAGCATCTGAGAACATCATCCGTTATTGGGACCCATCAGTTTAAAAATTTCATGGCGTAATTGAAAAGAGCCAAAAGGTTTGCGTAAAAATTATCGGGAACAATTTTTCCCCGATGTGACTTTGCATCGCAGCGCGCAGGCTCGGTGATGAGGAGTCCGACCTTCAACACGCGCCAAGCGCCAATCGCCTACGAGCGTTCGTTCAGGCTGGATCGTGTTTTTAACTGACCCCTGTCGAGTGACTCGGTGCAGCGAACGATTGAACAGCGGCACGCCGTTAAATTCTGTGTTGGACTGGGGAAATCTGGTACGGAGACGGGCATGGTCAGCCCAGTGTTCAAAGATGAAAGCATGTCACAAACTGCAGTTTTTAAGCGGCACAAGGTCTTCAAAGATGTCCGAGAGAGTGCGGAGGACGAGCCCCGCGCTGGATGGCCGTCGACTTCAAGAACTGATGGCAACGTATAAGTGAAGTGCTGAATTCAGACCGTCGATAAAGTGTGCGCTTGGTGCCGATCGTATTGGTATTGATAAGATGACAGTGCACATCACTGAAAATTTGGCTATGCCAAAGATCTACGATAAACACGTCCCGAAGGTCTCGACGGTGGACCAAAGGCAGAGTAGAGTGTCTTCATGCGAAGACCTACTGTAACGCGTTGAAGACCCTGGCTTTTTGGACAACGTAATCACGGGAGACGAAAGTTGAATATTCGAATACGACCTTGAGACAAACCGGCAAAGTTACGAATTGCACAATGCGGCATCACCTCTTCCAGGAAAGGCTCGAATGATCAAATCCAGACCGAAAGCCATTATCATCGTTTTCTTCGACACCAAGGGGGTGGTCTACTACGAATGTGTACACGAGGAGCAGACATATAGTGCTTTTTACCTAGAAGTGCTAAAAAGACTGACGAGAAGGGTCAACCGGGTGAGACCGCCCGTCGCCGGCAATTGACAATGCACCCAGGCGGCATGAGCACCAGTCTTTGTCAGCCGAGACAAAGTAAAGCTATCCCCTTAAATTAAAATTATCACGCATTACCCTTTTGGCATTAAAATATAAACAGTGAAAGGCTAAAAATACCCAATTAGCCAATCAACAATCTCAGATAATCCATGTAGCTCTGTAGAGCAACATTTCAGAACATTGGATACGGTATAAACTTCTCCAGGACAAAGAAGCCTACTTCAAAGGGCATTTCTTACAGGTTTTCTTATAAATTTTAGAAAGTAATTATTTTTATTAAATTTCCTCTGATTATAATTTTCTGAAAAGGGCAAGGACGAAAACCAAATCGTGTCCCAAATCAAGCAAAGAGGGGCTGAATTATTTTCATTAAATTAGTTAATTCAATAAATTTTAACTTAATATTAACCGCTTGTATTGATCGACTGATTTTTCTTTTTGAGCAAATTCTTACTATTCTAAGGATATTTTCTTATTTCATCCCAAAAAGTGATTACGCTGAGGTCACAATTCATTGTTTCTGCCATGTTTGTAATCGATAGCCTGGAAAAACATATGGATATTGACCTTTTCAATTTGCTGCGGGACGTGTAGCACTAGTTCAAATACTTTAACAAACCTAATCCGAATCTACACACGTCATCAGTTAGCAGGAAAAGCATAATCGGCAATGGCAACAAGTCATTTCACGGCTCTATAGTCAACGGTTATACAAACATACACATTTGTTTTCGTTTGGCCCATTTATTTCACATCCTCCATCGCATACTATCTTACTTTTTTTCATCAAATACACCCTGTCCACATTATCGCAGGCATTCTCATTCACGACCTCACATTTAATGACGTTCCTAACCGGAAACACGCCAAGGCGGGCCAAATATACGTCGGCTTTCGCCAACCAATAACCTCCTCCTTTCTCCTTCGCCTTCCTGGTCACCCGCCAGCCAACTAGTTGAAAGGAGATCAGACTGCCTTCCGAGTTCTCCCTACCGCCACCCCCCCTCCCAACTATTTACACCTACCGTCGGACGCTGTACCTGGGTAATTATCCACGACGGGACGTCATGCATGTTCTTTGGCGAAGCCTCAAGAATTGCAAAATTAAGAAAAAATAAAAGCAACTTATATTTTACCCAAATCAAAAGCAGGCTACAAAATTAGGAGAACAACACCAAGCCACGTCGGTAAGCAACGAAGGAACGGTCGACGAAACGGGATTGGAATTGAATTTTTAAATTTGTGACGTGCGATTTTCTGCCGTGGTAACAAAACAAGTATTGCTTCTGTCTTCACTTCCCTCTTCCTTCCCATTAAATAATACAGGTTATAATTCAGGGAATATCAACTAAAGATGCCCAATGAAAGTTTAAGTCATGGATACTATATGAACACAGATAAAGAAAAGCAACGTGCTTCAACTTCTAAAAATTCTACTACAGCCGAAATTAAGTTCATGGTGATAATTACATTTAAACTATATGATGAGGACAATATTTATAACTGCAAGTACTTAATCTGTTCCAATGAGCTGTGAATTACCAAAGCTTTCATCGCTGCATGACTTTGGGATTTCCATGACAATATCAGTATTCACAGTTATTCCAGAATTGGTTGTCATCTTGAATAGAGCCATGTGAACATTATAAGATACACATATGAGGCTACCCCCTCCAGTCAAGCGGATACTAGGTTTCTAATATTCCTAGGATTAGCACTTCGCGCGGTCATATGGCCCAGGGGAAGCCGATTGCTGGTTGCCAGCATTTCTGCCGTATTCCTTACAATGGCTCCAGCCATTATTAGTAATAGTAACCGGTAACAGGTGAGGTGAACAATTCCACACGCTAAGCAAACTTGCCATTTGGACGCGATCAGTTTTTCCCAAATGAGTACTTGTCCTATTATTTACAGAGGGATGTAAGGTCACATAGTACAATAATTGCATAGCAAATATGTTGACAAAGCAGTATATAAAAACACAATTACAAGATAATAATTGCGTAAATGAGCGCTCTCCTCCAAGCTTACGCCAAGAGATATTCTTTCATTCAAGCACATTTCCACAAAATTTAACACTTTATATTGACTAGGATGACATAAAAATGGCATTATTATTTTCTCCCTGTAGATTTTCAGGGCATTATATTTATTAGATAGAATACGAAATTTGAAATGTAAGGGACGACGGGTCGACAAGATCAGTGAGTGACTCGTTTCTCGTAGATACACTCATTTGTACTGAAAACTAAAGAAAAAGTCAAAAATCAAATCCAAAGACTGACCGGCGACGCCAATTTGTATCGCCGATAGACTTCTTCCGTGGTGATGGAAACAAAAGTAGCAGTAAAAACAGACCCATGGCGGCTTCATTGTTTTAAGCCTGAACGATGGGTTGACAAGTAAAAAATACCCTATGTTCGTTGAGCGAAACTTTCGCGCCGCGATCACGCCGAAAAAAATAATGATCACCATTTTGGGAGAAAGTGCTGAGAAGGAGAGGCTGTCTCCTCACACCTAACCTACTGTAACGGTGGCGACGGTACGTTTCGAACGGGCAAGCTGATATGTTTGGATTGCAACATTCCCCGCAAGCAGACGATTTAATTACTGACTTTCGAAATGCACATTTTCGTGGATTTTATCTATCCTGCAAATCAAAAAGATGCAAGAAGAAGAATATCCGAGGAAAAGGTAGGTTTTTAGTTTCTTTTCCCAAACACCCACGGATATTTACTAAATTACCTTAAGGGGAAAGCCAATTATGCTCGGGATATTACCTAGCAAACCGCGAGAGGATGTGATTGACAAGAGGCGCTGGGTACAAACAATTCCTTAATGAAAGTTGATAATTTGAACAAGCAACTTTGAAGATATTATTATTATTAGGTAATCTACCGGTTAACGTAGGTTTTTGGATAGACTCAACTATCAAATAAACATTTTGTAACTCCAAACAAAACCCAGTCTAGCAACCTAATCTACATCAGGTCCCTCTTCATCTCTGTGTACTTCTTTCCTCCCTTCATCCCGTCCAACATCCCTATCCTGTTCCTGCCCTTTCCTCGCTTGCCCAACATTCTCCCCTCTATTACCTTCTTCAACATTCCACTACCGCTCAACACGCCTTTCATCCATTTTTCCTGCCTCCATAGGATTTCTCTCAACAAACCCCTCTCCTCACCCACCATCTCCAGTACTTCCTCATTTGTTTGAAGATATGTAACAGGTTATTTAATGATTAGTTTTTCTTTAGTTATCAGTTTATTAGTTTTTTTCCTAACAATTACTTCAAAATCTAGTGTTCTCAGATTGTAGTTCGGGAAAATGATTTCTGGTTGTCAGCAGCTGATCCCACCATTTCTAAGACCTTAATGAAGTCTCGCATAACAGTATATATGAGGACAGTAGTATTTCTCTCGATAATTAGCCGTCGATAAATCTATATAGAGCTTTTAAGCCGGCAGAGTAAGATCAAGGATTCTTGCATTTAATATTCGTGTATCTTGGAGTTTCTGCCATAGGTTTTTGTGACCCTATCGCGTTCATTAATGACAGACTTTCACGATTAGGGGGTTTGCCTTATATTTTCATTCACGAATTAAAGCATCCTGCCCTGAAACCTAAATTCTCGAGGGCTTATGGGATGATGAAGAACGCCGGTATCCCACGTTAATGACGTAACTTGCACGTCCTGTGAAGGGCGAAGTAATTCCGGTCCTACTTGGGTGTTTCGTTCGACGGATGAACGTTACATCAAAGTTCTCTAATTAAGGGCTAACTGCCGGCCTTTTCTTAGGGCGGGCAAGGGTAAGTGCTTTCGGGGACATTGGTGGGCCAGATCAGGGCTTTGACGTAACTTTAACAAAAATAATATTTCTGCGTTCACCATGAACAGAAAATTACATCAAATGCCATTCCATTTTACGAAAAAAATCACAGTATCAACCCGAAGATTAACTTCCATGCATGAAAGTACGTCGCTCAACCCGTACTACACGCTGGAGTGTGTAAAATGCACATATTTTAATGGACGGTAAAAGATGAAGTCACAACTGCAGGCGACTGCCAAAATGAAGCAAAGATTGTGCACTAACGAAACTGAAGTAACATGGATTAATAATTCGTCACAAAGACGGATTTATTTCGAAATTAAAGGCAAAGTATGAGTATCCCACGATAACTTCGAGATAAACTTCTATAAAGAATGAGGGTTAGACATAAGGAGATATCATCAATTTCAAAGTCATCCATCAGGAATTCACCACAAGGATAAAACTGAAGGACTGGCGCACTTCCAATCGCCGGGAGACAGTCGTTTAAAATACGACGCATTCGATTAAAATTTTGGCAAAAGCTGCAGCGATATCAGTACTGTGGCCAGATCAATGGGCTTATTGACAAATAGGCCGAAATATTACTTGAAACACCCTTAAATCGCTTTATTTGGACATTATACGTATTTAAAGGCGTGAGGCAACACGTACATAAAATTCCTCGCCAAATAACCATTCTTTCAACATTGTGGTAGCTTCGGTATTAGTTTTACTAGCCAGTGGTTCGTAGTTTGTTCCTCCCAGATGCAGGTACGTTCAAAATCGTGCTTCGACGAAGGCCGACTTGGCACTATTTGTTCCTCGTCTGGGCTCACTGACATTTCCCAATACGATATCATTTTCCGCATAAAAATACTTGCCAAGTGTCATGCACAGTTAGAAAAGGTCCATGAATGATCAAGTGAAATTTTATAATAAACTTTGGTTATTATGATATAGCGTGGGTCGCGGTAGTCCAGGGGTTGTCGCAAGGGTCTAGGGGTCCTAGAACGTTGGACTACTGACCCGAGGACCAGGGTTCGATCCCCAGGCAAGCCTTTGGGTACCCTCAGCTCCACCCAAGCTATGTGATTTTTCGGGTACCAGATCTTCCTGGGAAACCATAACCGGCCCAGGGAAAGGAACTGCCCCCCCCCTCTGATGTTTGAATTTCACACGCCGTTGGGTTTAGTACTGAGTGAACTCTACCATCACCTACCAAACCGACCTTCGGATTGATTACTGTGTTTTGGTTTATTATGATATAGCAGGGTTCTTCAAACGAACACAAAATGCGCTGAGACAGTCCAGATAATATACTCGTAATATAATATTGAATAAATATGCCAGTTGTCACCGATGCTCATTTCATATTTCACAAAAATGATTACCGAAAACAAATAACTATTTAAAATGCATAGCCCCAGATTCATAACATTATAATGTATTATCGAATTGACGTTGCATGTCAAAAGAAGACGGATTGCCATTCGGGCAACATTAATAGCACTTCCTAGTCATGACAAACACAAGCCTTTTCAGCTGAGAATTCACGATAAGAAACGTAAACATGTAAATATTTTAGGCAAAATATTAATAAGGCCTCACAATATTAAGTACCTCATTATTTACAAAGTTTTAGTTAAGTGTTAGCGTTAGCCATAGGTGAACATTATTCGTAGGGTTTTCCTTCAAATTATAGCTTTATAGTCATGGAAAAATGTTTAAGGCCAAATAAGTTAAAAAACGAAAGAAATTAAAGGTTAAACTAGGAACCTGTTTTACGGGTTCCCAGTTTATGTTTAATACATGTATATGTTGTGTGGACACGCTGAGCTTTTAAAACTAAAATCTCTATACATAAAATTATAACAAGCTAAAATATAACTATCGATCGATTGAGTGAACGCACAAGTCACTGAAAAGCAACAACTTAAATGGCCAAACTATACAAAAATATGACTGGAGCCCTTCCCCGCTCTAAAACTCGCATGGCGGGCGAACATGTCGGTGTCTTATCGCTGTCGAGACTCAACGTACGCCGGGGAGCGCTTGTCTTTTGAGCGGAAGATCTCGTGCTATCTCTTGCAGACCTAAAGTTTTCAAACCCGTCTCACGTGGTTTTGTTCCAGATATAGTCCATCCGAATACACCTCTCACCCCCTCCGCGATGGGGGACAGACGCGTAGAGGGACGATTTACACGGACGCGGGCGACGAGCACCGCCAGGGTAGTTGGCAAAGGAGAGGGCGGGGATCGGAAGGGAGATAGCCGAGGGGTGGGGACGGATGAACAATGCTGTTAAATAACAGGGGAGGACGGGCAAAGAGAAGAGGGTGCTGCCGTCGGAGAAGGGATTACTTCGACAGATCACATTTCTCTAACATGAGAAATTTCACATCGGAAAAAATCATGTGCCCAGACCAGGATTCGAACACGGGCACTTGGAAAATAATTTGCTCACTCGGTGTGTGTGTATTTCTACACAAACTCACACAAAGACATTTGCACCCTTCCACCTTTCTCACTAACCTTTTATTCGCCCTTTATACGTGTTATACGTGTTTCTATTCAATTTCCCTCTCTATAGTATACACCCTTACGTATATGTTTTCGCCACATGGCAGGTTATCGTGTTTGACTTAATATAATGACCTCAACTTCAGTGTGGCTGCCACTCGACTTATTACCAATTTGCAATGTAATTTTAACAAATAAATTTTTGAATCCACTGTCACGTACATACACATTAGCATCGGTATATTGAAATTGTGGAGGGAGGGTGGTGAAATGCAAACAGAGCCTCCACAGTAATTGACTTCCATTTCCCCAACTCTTTACAATAGGGTGGCAACTACTTCCAGCATATATGCTTAGTCTATTAAATAACTGGGTTAACACTATAAATTATTCCGTAACTGCAATTTGTGGAAGAACCGAATCTATTTCCCTTTGCTCGCACAAGGCCAATCTTAAAAAACCAAAACTTCCTGCATGAAATGGCCCTATGAACATCACTCAAGTGAATCTTTATATGCGATAAATCACTCCGAATGTATGTGAAAAAAAGATTTAGGTAAGATAACTTAGGGCTCTTAGATACACGAAAATTAAAACGCTATCTCTAACCATTTTATTGACTTTCTACGCACCTTTTTAATTCACATCCACTAGGGAGAGATATTTTCTCCAGTCCGTTACCTCGATTCAATTAATTAGTCATAAACAATCTAAGGGATTACCAACGTAGTTCTGTAAAGCAAAAAATACTACTTATGCGAGTTTAGTTTATAAAAAGAAAAAATTAAAAAACTATGCTTGTTGAAAGGTTTCGGCGATTCAATACACTTAATTTAAGGAATTCCAACTCATTTAGTCACCAGATTCGGTAAAGAGAATGCAACTTTCAGAACCTCTAATAAGTTTCCAGATTCGATGCTGTTTGTATCCAGGTTTTTTATTAAGGAAAAGTCTGCTCGAGACACCGTTGCGCGGGAAAATATGTAATGACATTTGGCAGATATTTGAAGTTATATATAAATAAGCACCCCAGTTAAATATGTTACATTAGTTTATTGACGTCTCTAAATAATGGAAGGGCAAACAGGGCCAATATTTCTTTGAGATTATCTCCTAGTTAATGCTTTACTTCGATTCTTAAGATAAATAGCGATCGTACGAAAAAATCGCAGATATTTCCGGTCTCGAAGGCGCTGGTTCGATTTCAGTGGTCTCTTTCGATACAACACTCTCCGAAGCTTAACTTCTATCGTGGAATCAGTATCTAGAGAAGCAGGGTCGCGCCAACACCAGGGGCGTGTGCTGACCCTCAGTGGGGTGGCAGCTTGCCCATTAAACAACAAATGGTAACTACCACCAATACATCTACGCTGTGGCAATATCAACAATCGTAATATAATCGATTCACAAAGACATTACACTGATATAGTCGAAAATGCTCAATGCATTCACTGTGACGTCATTCGCTGATATGCGTAACATGTACACCCCCATTAATACGGGCTTCATATCGTGAGGGTGAGAAAACTTGATAGGGAAATAAGATACAAGAGGTGGAATGAGTGATTTAATCTAGCGATGGCCATGCGCAACAAATTAATACAGGATTGATCCAAGCGAGTAAACAAGATGCTGGGATGTTTCAACTCGAAGTTGTATAACCCAATGTTATAACCACGGTGCAAATTGAAGGGCAAAAATATGACGGCATGATATTTTTTTTGGTAACCGTCAAAGATTTACACGAATCCTCAGCCTTAGACAAACCACAACACTCCATGGGGTCGGTTCTCAATTAAGCATAAGCTGGCACCAGTAATTCCCTTAAAATGGGTAATTTGACCCGTATTATCAGGCGTCTCCCAGCTTTGGGAAACCCTCGAGGGATCTTGTCTTCTACGCCAAAATTTCCCATATGATTTCCCGGCGCATGGAGTTTTGGTAGAATTCCATGCGTCAAAAATCGCAGAACTTTTTAAGTAGAAGATCGCATATTCCCCCAAAGGTTGTAGATAACTACAAATACGGCCCCTGGGTTCTAAGGACAATCTTTGCGAAAATTTCTATTTTGTCAATAATTATTATTAGGTAATCTACCGGTTAAGGTAGGTTTTTGGATGGACACAACTATCAAATAAATATTTTGTAACTCCAAACAAAACCCAATCTAGCAACCTAATCTACATCAGGTCCCTCTTCATCTCGGTGTACTTCTTTCCTCCCTTCATCCCGTCCAACATCCCTATCCTGTTCCTGCCCTTTCCTCTCTTGCCCAACATTCTCCCCTCTATTACCTTCTTCAACATGCCACTACCGCTCAATACGCCTTTCATCCATCTTTCCTGCCTCCATAGGATTTCTCTCAACAAACCCCTCTCCTCACCCACCACTCCTAGCACTTCCTCATTTATTTTCCTTTCGGTCCATTTCACCTTCTCCATTCTTCTCCACACCCACATTTCAAAAGCCTCCAGTCTACGTCTATCCTCCTGCTTCAGCGACCACGTTTCCGCGCCGTACATAGCTAAGCTCCATATCAGAGTTTTTACGAGTCTTTTCTTAACCTCCGTGTTCAACGTCCCCGTCATCAACTCCCTCCTTGAGAAAGCATCCTTACCTAGCGCGATTCTTCTCATTACGTCCCAACTAATTTGACCGTTTTTTTGTCAATATTAATTCAAAATAAACTTCTATAACACAGAGTCAGGCAGTCAAGGTAAACATAGAATTAATACATTTCCAGGAACAACTAATTTTTTTAGCAGCAAGACACTTTCCTCGGAGCCAAAGCGGTAAAACACTTCAAGGCGATGTGAATCCAGGTATCTACAGGGTTCGTCCGGAAAATAAATGTACTGATTTTTTCCCGCCGCTCCAGGCGTGCCCAGTACCGCTCTGACGGGCTGCGATTGGAGGGGGGTATGTTGGCAAGCGACGCTGAAAAAGGCAGTCGGCTCTGAGCTGTGGTGTAGTGAGGAGCTCTGTTAACGCGAACCTCCACGCTCGACCCACGTCACGGAACGCGATGCCGAAGTTTTTGGAGCAGCGTTATTCCATCAAATTTGCGGTAAAGCTTGGGAAATCGTCTACCGAAACTGTCGGTATGATTAACCAGGCTTACGGGGAGTCAGCCATGTCCAGAAACATGATCTTTCGGTGGCACAAGATGTTCGTGGAGGGCAGAGAAGAGGTCGACGACGAACCACTGCCTGGACGCCCATCAACGACACTCACCGACGAAAATGTGCGAAAAGTTCGCGATGTCCTGAACTCTGATCGTCGTTTTAGTGTTCGGATGATGGCAGAGCAGTGTAATGTGCCAAAAACAATAGTGTACGAGATTATTTGGGACCAAAAACATCTGGCGGCTGCATCACGTCAATGCGCCGACTCACACCGCGCTTGTCGTGTCGGACTTCTTGGCCAAGCACGACGTGGCAACGCTGCCGCACCCACTCTACAGCCCGAGCTTGGCACCACCGGACTTCTTTCTGTTCCCGAAGATAAAGAGGAGTTTGAAAGGAACGCGATACGGGACTTTGGACGCCGTCAAAGAGGCCGTGACGACGTGTCTTCGAGAGGTTCCCGATGATGCCTTCGCGGGAGCGTTCCAGGAATGGGAACGCCGCTGGAACAAGTCTATCGACTCACAAGGGTCCTATTTTGAGGAATATTAGCTTAAGATATGTAAAAGTGTAATACATTTTTTTCCCTGAGCTCAGTACACTTATTTTATGGACGAACCATGTATGTGTTCAAGTTTCGAGACAACGCGATTGTCAAGATCGCAAGCAATATTAGAGAAGTGGTTTACCATTGCATAGCTATAGAATTACGTCAATTTAAGTTTTTCATTCATATCATGGCAAGAGATCTGCGTAAAAACTGCAGGCTGTGGATGAAAATAATAAAAAAAATTTAGCCTTCGCAAAAGAGTGACACGAATGATGTACGGAAAGAAACAGTGACGATGGTTCACGGCCAACGAGAAAGTAAATACACATTTCTCCTCCCCGAAGCGTGAGAAAAGCGGCCTGATCGCGAGCTATTATGAGAGTACGAGAAGAAATGGTCGAGTAGTTCCGATCGAAGACCATATATTCGGGGCAGCAAAGTCATCAGTTTTCACTCAAGATCTTCTTTAAACCTATATGCAAACATGCTTATATATGCATATATATATATATATATATATGTATATATATATGTATTCCCTTTTCCTTGTATCTATTTCCTTGTGAATGAATATGTGTTTCCCGATTGGCGGTATTTCGTGTTTGAATGCGTATGTTCATACATATATAAACAGAATGACTGAATGGGTAATGAAATCCCACGTGAGGGAAGTATGTGATAGAAATTTCGAGCCCAAATTACCACTTTAAACCAGGTTAGTAGGTACCGCAGAGTCCCTTTTCAAAATCGAATTCAAATACCAGGTTACCCACTTCGAGCAGGTACCAGAAAACAGTTACGACAGAAAATGACCACTCATTGCTCAGTCGAGTAAAAAAGAGAGTTTCTACGATAATGACGAAATCAAAAAATAAAATTTTATCTTGAATATTCTCATAAAAATTCATTGTTAACTTTCAATTCGGTAAAAAATCCATTATTTTCGGGAGCGACCACAAAATTTTCAACCTTTCGGGACAAATGTTCACCCTAGAACAATTACGTCAGACACGCTTAGTCAGCCATCACCTACGTTAAAATAAAATGCAACTCGCACGAAATATGCCAACCAAAATTAGGCCATCAACGAGATAATCAAGGAACACAATGATGGTGCAAAGAAAACCTTAAATTTTTACATAAAAAATTTGAAAGATAGTTCTTCACCAAATTATACACACAAGAAAATGAGAAAATTTTCACATGAACTTCTGAAGCACCAAAGGCACTCATTATCTAAGCGATCACGCGACATATCCATAAAAAGTATGACTTAGTCACTCGAGGGGTAACGTGAAAGAGAGACGATTCTTGAAGCAACGTCACCGGTGTTTCAACTCTCACTGACAGAATTACATGTACGAGAACACAGAAATCGATCATACAAAAACAAGATGATACACTTGGAAAATTCAACGTGCCCCATAGCTTGCAACATATTTGTTGAAGCATGAGTATGTGTGACTGCTGGCAGGGTTGGCAAGACTGACAATATGAAGACGCCCCCCACACACACACACACACGAATCACACAATAAAAATCTGAGCATGGTAGGTTAGAAAAAAACTGACGATCGCGAGCCGAACAAATTTTTCTTTCGCGCACGATTTAAGAACTGTGAACAGACTACTCGCGGTGAAAATTCAAAAACCAGTCCCTAAACCACATCTAATTGTAAGAGAAGGATTCTACGACCTATGATTTTATTGGCTAGAGCGCAACAAGCCAGGCTATTTCGGTCGGCTTGAAAATGCTATTTGGAAGTAGGTTTATAAGCTCTTGGTAATGCTGATTTGAGAAAATCTATCATATCAGGGCCAGGAAAATAAGATAAACTTAACAATAACTCGCACTTCGAAAAATCCTCTTTTAGGGAATCTATCACGTTATGCTGAATTAATATCAGATCTTTCTCCCACGAAAGAAACCTCAAAGAATTTTACGATGGATAAATTGAGCTACAATCGTAATTAGATAAGAACTGAAGAGAAAGGTGAATTTGCTGCCGATGATCGTCGCCACAGTAAACACACCACTATATTTTAAGTCAAAGTAAGTTCAAAAAGATGATCCATATCTTATTTTTAATTAACGACGAAGACCAGGTTTTATAAAAATCAAAAAAGCCTGACGAGTTATCATCGCCATGATGAGTAACCTAGAATCCAAGTTTTCACGCCGGGGGAATTTACACGTGAGAGCGCGGTGCTGCACTACACTTCGTCGCCTATAGGGATTCGCGGAAGGCAAAAAATCGTTACGACCTCTTCCATCGGGGACGTCGTTTTTGACGGCCTTAGCAGCCAAGGGGGTTCCCCTCCCCTCCTTCGTGAATGTCTACTCACGTGTATGTCGAGGAACTGAGTCTCCAAATTCTCCATCCTTGGCGACTTTTATACGCCCCATGCATGCGAGGACGGGACCCGGCTGACTTCTCGGACGTCGCCGCAAAGCTTATCGAACTAAATGTTGCGATCAGTCGGCCGGGCGGGCCTGGACTCGATGAAAATGCAATAGCGACTCTATGATGCTCTCTGCGCCTGCACAGTGGGCTAGGCGAAGGGGCGGACACTCGCGCCCAAGCACGGCTCGTCTAGTAGGAACCATGCCTAGTGGGTCGACGGATGAAGGGGGGAGGAGCGATTCACACGGCGCTTCAAGTGCCAATGCCCCGCAGTTAACCCCGAGAGAGGGTGATTTTCCCAAAGTTCGCAACGGCCTTGACCGAATGCGGATGGATAGATTATGAGGTTTACTCGCGCACTTGCACCTCCCTCCCTCCGTCAAGCACACAAGAACGGAATATTAAAATGGAAAATATCACTTTACACTTTAGCCTTAACAGTCTCCACCTTCGTGATACCCTCGCTAATGATTTTTGTTATTGACAAAGTTGTCGATATTTTTAAAGAAGCGACATTTTTAACACCATACGATAGCGACGAACTAGGAAATACATTCCTTACAACTGCGACTGCTTAATTCAACGCGAGAAATGGCATATTTTGTCCCAGATTTTGATTTATTAATTTTACTTAACAAGGATTGGGAAAACTCGGTGAAAAATAAAGGTGCCGGTGCTTATTACCTTGCATGTTGACGCACCGTAAAACGACAGACCCATCTATCCAGCCTTGAGGGAAACTTCATCAAACTATTGATGTTGCGATACTATCCTCGTATCCCCGTACCCCTGCACAGTCCGGACGGGATGACATTTCATTTTGTGACGACATGTGGCGATCTGCGCGTGTACGTTGGACTGGAATGGGTTGGCGGATAACCGCATCAATAAAATAATAGAGAGGATATGATAGCCTAAAAAGCCACTGTCCTCAAGATTCCAGTTATTTAGCAAAATTAAAAAGGGACCGAGGTCTGACATGCGGTGCGATACCTTGATTTTTCATACCGCCTTTTCAACTATACTGTAGTTGCTCCTCCAATAAGTGTCACGTCATGAAGAGTGATTAGTTTAATTTGAGTCGCCTTTCATGGGGTACAGCGTGCAATCTGTACCAAATAATCAGCCAACCAACGCAAAGACTGATGCTGGTTGAGCGAAGAGTGAAAACATCTAACCAGTGGAAGACGCCAAGCAGAGACACCCACAAAGCATTATTTTCTCGCTTTCCAGAGAAAAACGTGAAGGAGGCTGAACGTTTTAAAGGCAAGTGACATGGGAATATCTCCAAATTTAGGCAAATGGATTAAATCTCACCGAATTCTTGAGTATTCGTCAATACCGAAACTTTTATTATACTAATCTTGTGCTTAGAGGCGTTTCACGATTTTGGTATCATTAAATTACGAATTCAAAAAGCAAATGATTTCCAGTGTTTATTACTTACATATTTACATGCTTCAATCATCAAATTAGATATTCAGAATGGTGATCTGAAGTCCTCACAAAAAACTTATCCTAATCGGACAACGATTAATTATAAGTATACGGACAAACTGTAAACCCTTATTCGGTCACACTTGCATGGCAGTGTGTAGAACTTTTTCTGGGCCCACAAAATATCTCTCTCTGACTGGAGGACTACTGCTGCTAACAATAATAAGAATTGACTACACCCTAGAATACTGTGGTGCTCTTGTCCCTTGGCTGAAAGTGGAAGGCAGGTTGAACATGGGTTGGGACAATGGGCAAAGAGGTTAAAGTTTTCGGGACTCCTGTCAAAGATCCCTCCACACCAGCAACCAATCAAATGGACAACATCTCCGAATGTTGGTGCTTGTTAATAGGTATCAAGTACACTATGGTATGCACCAATTTTCTTTTATTTCAAATTTTAGCTTGTTTTTCCAAGTGTCACACTGAATTTTGGATCTCTTCGTAAATTAGCAATGAGAAATTCTGCAAAGACCATCCTAAAAACCTGACACAAAAGTCTTTGGTCTCATGAATTACTAATTCCTCAAATGCGAAGAACAAATTAATCATGTCTGATACAAGACCTTGTGTTCTATCTGGGAAGAATGCTTCCCATAGGATTTTGACCAAGGTATTCATTCACACTGCAAACACTCAATTACACTAACCAACCTAACAATGATTTAATAAGTGAGAGTGGATTCCAGGCAATAGTATAGTTTCGTGAGCTGCTACTATAATAATGATGAGCGTAATATACCATTGAGATGCATGCTTAAAATCTTATAACCTTGTTTTCTCTACTAAATGTTCATAGGTTATAAGCAAGGGACTACTTAATAAACTTTTTACCAATATTAAAAGTTCTAAAACTGGTAAACAAGGGAATTATTTCCACATCTCATGCATTTAAATTATGGCTCTAAATGAGTATGTTATTGAGAATGAAACACAGGACTAAGTTAATTTTGAATTGTTATCTTTTGTACCTTGTATCATTTCATGGACACCATTAACTGCTTTTGAAATAATAATTTTTCCTTCATATTTCTTTGCTTCCATGTATACCATTATATTATATCACTTAGGGAAACTTCAGTAGTTACTTTCAATTCATCACTGCTTTGGCACAGCTCTGTGTCTCTAAACTTTTGATAAAATTATCCTTTCTTTTCCTTACCCCTTCAACTATGGCATTCTAACTTCTTCGATTTGATACATCGATCCTTTACACATTTAATTACATATAAGAATCCTTCATAAATTCCTTTTTCTTCAGATTATTATCATTATTATTAACAGAAACAGTGAATGTATAGCAAATGAAGAGTCAACTTTGTGGTTGGGTTATTTCAACAATGTGAAAATAAAACATTAGACGAGAAATTTAAATTACAAATGGAATTGAAACATAACAGAGTCAATTGAAAATCTACCTTAAACACATAATAAAGATTGAGATTCATAAATAAATTGAAAAAAAAATTCAGTGTGATATTCCTTCAGTTGCTCACATATAGCGAGATTTTGGATGTAATTTGATGTTGAACAGTGTGTGATTAAAGACAGCATAATGCGAGATAGTGCAGTATTTGTACGACATGGTGCTAGATTAGAATGTAGATTGGAATGCCATTAAGTATTGTAGTGCTCTTTACAGTATTGTTTGCTCTGCTATTGTTCCCCTAAATTTCCCCTTCCATCCCTTGTCCCTCTCTGCGGGGGAGCCCTCTTCCTACCTGTAGCGTTGGGCCAAATTCCTCACCTTGGGTAGGAGAGCGTTTTATGTTGCACGTTCTTGTGGTGACAGAGATTCGCCTTGCTACTTCGTAAAATTTAACTTGCATGTTCTTGGATAAATTTCTTGCTGCATCCTAAGGTACAATTATTTGTTATAATTAAGCATGTGTACTTGCATCTTGTGAAGTGAAAGGAGGTAGATGTGTATTTGCATGCATGTAAAATGATAGGATGTTTCTATGAATGTATGTACTACTGTGGATTTGGGTTTACATGTATGTGTTAGTTTTGAATGCGGTTTTTCTTTATTCCTTTTTTTGGGTGGTGACCTAACACCCCCCGCCACACGCCCTTGCGGCGGCTTGTGGGGTATTATGTAGTTGTAGATGATGCTGAGCCAAGTGTGATGGTACTGGCTTTGTATTTGATTTGGTTACCTTAGTATGTAGCAGCTTGGTTTTGATATTTTTACTGATATTTATGTTATTACTTCAAGTGTGATTGTGAGGCTAGGGATTTGTGAGCAATCTGATACTGCTTATCTGCACATTTATTTTTAACTATGCATTGAAGGGGATCGGGAAGGTAATGTACTGGCTTTCCACCCAGTACGTTAGGCACCACGGCCTAGGTTCAAATCCTGGCAGTGCCAGATATTTTTCAGTGGTATCCCAATTCCTACTTGAGGTGTTTTGTGGGGAGCACTTTGAGTGAGTATGCCATCCGTCAGATGGTATGTTAAGCTACGGACTTATGGCACCTTTCATTAAGAGTAAGCTAATGCTGATGCTGGGTTTCTCGCCAACCTTCACCATTTCCTGTCCATCCCTAATGGCGCAAATGACCTCAGCTGTAGGTTGCCTCCCCTAAAAACTAATACTACAAACTACGCATTGAAATAATTTGAGAAATAAACAACCTAGAAATCTGCAGAGAATAGGCATGAAATTACATAGTAGGATTTCTTTACCTCTCCTGAAAAATGTGTATACATGTATTCAGTGGAAAATTTTCTAGTATTTTTCTCAGGTATTGGGTTTTGCTCTTCAACACCCCTATTCAAAAATTAGATTTTACCGATTCCTGTAATGTCTTTGGGGGTTCAATTTTATTTTTTTTACATATTATTTCAGCTCATGGTACATCCTGACTATATAGCTGGGGATTTTAATTCTTTTTCCTATATCTAGCCAAGAAAATTTCCCTGTATAGACATTTTATACTCCTATCAGGCATATTTTTTAGCAAAAGCATCATTCTAATTTATACAATAACCTAATTATTCACCTTTTCTATTTGTTTGGTGGGACCTGGGAGATTGGGATCCCAAATTGAAGATCCCTTAGGATGGCCCTTTTGGGCCCTTTGGCACCTTTTGACAAGAGTAAGCTAATGCCAATGCCGGATTTCTCTCCACACTTTCTTTCCCATCCATCCCTAATGGCGCAAATGACCTCAGCTGCCGGTTGCCTCCCCTAAGACTACTACTGCTATTGAAGGCTCCTATTTAATGAAAATGGCATAAATGCTTTTGTTCGCAGCCAAATTTTATGGAATGTTTAAAAGACTATAGACTTCACAAGATGAAGTGCAATACTTTGAATACCTTTTTTAGATCCATTCTACTTGCAGTTCCTAACATAAATCCTTCCTTTGAGTTACAACCACATATTTACAGCTTCTTTCTTATTCCTCAACAGTAAAAGTAAAGTAATCTACCGGTGAAGATAGGTATTTGGATGGACACAACTATCACATAATTAACTTTTCACTCCAAACAAAACACTACTGAGCAACCTACTCTACATCAGGTCCCTCTTCATCTCTGTGTACTTCTTCCTTCCCTTTATCCCATTCAACATCCCTATTCTGTTCCTGCCCTTTCCTCGTTTGCCTAACATTCTCCCCTCTATTACCTTTTTCAACATCCCCTGCCGCTCAATACGCCTTCCACCCATTGTTCCTGCCTCCATAGGATTTCTCTCAACAAGCCCCTCTCCTCACCCACCATATCTAATACTTTCTCATTTGTTTTTCTTTCAGTCCATTTTATCTTCTCCATACCCACATTTCAAAAGCCTCCAATCTACGTCTATCCTCCTGCTTCAATGACCACGTTTCCGCACTGTACATAGCTACGCTCCAAATCAAAGTTTTTACGAGTCTTTTCTTAACATCCCTACACAACGTCCCCCTCATCAGCTCCCTCCTCCTTGTGAAAACCTCCTTGCCTAGCGCAATTCTTCTCCTTATGTACCTACCTTATGTACCTTATTGACCGTGCTGGTCCAAAACACTTCCGAGAATATTCCTCAACATTTCTTATTATTAAATAGCAGTGATTTGCCGCACTCCCATCCCTGCAGAACTTAACCAGTTTGGTTTTATCCAGATTTAAACATATGGTATTATATCTCACCTAGTTTTCCAAACCGTTAAATGATTTCACAAATAGTGTCCATTGGAATTTGTTTCAATAGTCCCATAGATGATGCAGTCATCTACAAACATTCAAATGCAGCTCTTTTTTATTTCTCAATGCCATAAAAATAAATTATAGTCTTAAGAAGTCGCAGAAATCTAACATATTTGCTCACCAGGTGAAGCATAAAATTCTTCTGACAGTACTACACAGACTTAAATAGTTGGGTTCATTGATATGAAAGAGTTTATCTAATGTCATACCATCTATCAGTACTAACATGAGCCATATTTTCATGAGATCATTGAAGTTTACATGTCAATCAGAAGATCCTATTTCTTAGAGGAATGGTGCCATATTTTCTCCACCTTCACTATTGTTAAGAAGATGCTACTCTTTCACAGATCCAGCATGTCATTCAGAAGATCCTATCTCTTCAGAGAAATGTTGCCCTATTTTCCACCTTTACTATTATGAAGGAGATACTACTCACTTATTATGAAACATGAAAGGAATCTGAACCTTTCAGTTGACACAGTCTGCTTAGGATTGACTCCTATACACAAAAGGCTGCTGTCAATTACTCATGACTCTCTTTAGGCTCATATAATTGTCATATTTCATACAGTCCCCCCAAATATCAACCTGAATGTTGATTTGATATGCAAGGGTAGAGCTCACCCATTACTAAATCTAATGGTGCGTGAAATTCACAAATCAGGGTTGGTTGGCTAGTTCCTTTCCCTGTGCTGCCTATGGTTTTCAGGACATTCTAGTACTCAAAAAATCACACATCTTGGGTGAAGCTGAGGGTGCCCAGAGGTACTCCAGGAATTGGGCCTGGGGTCTCTCTGGTCAGTAGTGAACCACTTGGCCCAATGAACTACCACAACCACATAATGAAGCTCTTTAATTTAGGGAACCATACCACCTAAAGCCTGGTTTAAGTACTTGGTAGCTTTAAGCATGACACACATACTTTGACGAAATGCTTGACACATGACGAAATGACGAATAAGCATGATGAAAATACTTTGTTCTTCCACATATATACGTGGAAGAACAAAGTATTTTCTTTTACGATATGAATCGCTTCCACAAAGTGATGCCTCAAACCATTCCATTCTAATATTGTGTTAAAAACTGAGTTAACATTCTAAGTTTACTCTAATAATTGCCATAACTGGCTTAAACATGCTTCATGAGGCATTAACATGCCTTGTTAAAAACCCATCATATCACCACATACCACGTTTCAGTTATAATTTGAATCAGAAACCTTTCATTTTACCAGAAAATGCATTATTGAATTAGCCAACCAAAGCTGAGACTTCCAGTAACTACCACCAACGAAGTAAGTGCCAAGTCATATCTAACTTAAAGGATTCACTTTCCAAACACAACCTGTTAACATCTCAGGCAGGCAAAGGCAATGTGGTAGTGACAATAAAGAGGGAATTTTACTTGGAGAAAAATGCCAAGTTCCTAGACTCGTGTGACATAATATGGTTAAATATGGGAACAGCAGAATATCCAAAGGCATGCAAAGAATTAACTTCATCATGTGACACTCTAATTTCCCCCAGGGAAGCGCTTAAGCCCATACAAATGAACTCCAAGTCAACAAGATTCTATAGCCTGTCTAAAATTCATAAAAAGGACTTTCCTTTGATACCCATTGTATCTAGTGTCTCCACACCCAATCACTTACTGTCTCTCACAGTAAATGAGTTGCTCAGATACCAGACTACATTTTCCCCCAGATACACAGTCAATAATTTCTATCAATTGAACTTGCTCTCCAAATAAGTGTTGCCGAAAAAGAATATATTAATCCTGTTTGATATAATTACCCTGTTTTCGTGAGTGTCCTGAATGGAAGCAATCAAATTAGCCGAAGCTACCCACATCAAATCTGGTGCACTCTAACCAGTGATAAATTACAAATCTCACAAACCCCCCTCCCACTCCCTCTGCCACTAGCCTCCTCAACCCTTTACCCCCAGATCCTTCCCATTTCCCACCCATTAGCACACCCACTACTACCCCTCCTATTTGTTTACCCCAATGTTTACCTCAAAATAAGAGAGTGAGTAATGAGAATAAGTGCAAACTAAAAGTTAATAAAAAGTGACTTTTGGAAAGTATACCAAAAATGAGCCTGATTAATAGAGAATAATTGTGGGCATTTAGCAGGAGAAAGCTAGAATTTGGTTATGAATTGATGAAAGAAGATACTTTGCTTTTCCACATTGAGTATTTTTATTACATTTCATTACTCCTTTCGTCATGAAGACTTTCTACCATGCTACCCCCGAAACAGTGTTATTTACTGATTATGAACATAAGAATGAGCCAGTAAATGATTGAAAGGAGATCACTTTATTCCTTTAAACTTTACTCCTTTCAAACTTTAGTGTTGCTTCTGGAAAAGATAGATTCTCCGTGGAGGAGTGAGGTTTTGCCATTGAGACGTGACTACCCTGACAAAATATGTTAGGCAGGTTAGATTCTTAACCAATTGCTAAGATAAAAAATTGAGGCAACATTTTTAAGTAGGATCAAAACAGGAATCAAATCATAAGAAAATGATATTTTTTTGCAGACTATCACCCACCACTAAATATGAAAAGCTGGTCAGTGAGAAGATTACCCTAACATCTAATTCAAGGGGTTTGAAGAAGTATGTTTCATTATGTTAGTTCCATTGCATTCAAATTACATACTAAATTACCTCAGCTATAGCAGATATTTTCAGTTCAGTTACTATTAATACTACAAATGGTTCAGCACAGTGGGAAAGGAGGGGAAAAAGTTCATGACCTCTCTTACCCCAGAGAGGTATCATTTCAACCAATAAAATTCAGCCACATCAATGCAGAGCAATGATCACTGTAAATCCAGATGATCTCTCACAGTTTTCATTAGGTATACAAATTCCATATATGTACAGTGGCAACTGGATTGTTACGGTACTCGAATAACTGAGATGATATCATATTGACACAAGTCATACTCTTCAAAATAATAGAATCATCACATCATATGACAGTTACAATACATAAGTTTGCAATTAAATACTAAATTTCCATGTGTAGAAACTACCCAGTAAGTGCATTGCCCAACAACCTAATGGGTCAAACATGAAATTAGGAAATATGAAAGTATGCTCAGCATGTAGTTACAGCCAGAATATGATACATCATTGCAGAGAGCTGATCAAAATTTTGGTCTCTGCATCACCATTTGAACAGATGAATGATAAGGGAATTATTTTGTGCAACATGAATGCTTTAATATAACTGCCAAATGGTTAGCAAAGGTTAGCTTTTTTCCAGGTAGGTACGGGATATGTTATCATACATAACCTTTGAATAGTGATTCACAAACCTATATTTTGAAGTCCTTTTGTATTAATGTGAAATTTTTAAATCAGTTAATTCTGACTAAATGGGATTAAATGAAATGAAGCCGAAATTTTACATTCATTTCTAAATCAAAGTGCATTCTAAAGCAGTCGCAAAGCTACATACCACAGTGGTCACTTTTTTCTACATTCCAGTGGCTAATCCCTTTCTATTACAAAATTTGCAGACATGCATGCTTTCTTCTACAAGATACTTCTCTCAATAGTTTGCAATTTGATCGAGTACTTCTAGGTGGTGATATCTGCTCATTAGACTTGCCATTGGTACCAATGAAATTGGTCTTACTACGCACAATTTGTTACAAGGTGTGCATGTGTAATGGCCTACACCATAACATCAAAATAACTCAACAAACGAAAGGTATATTTTCCACAAGAGCAATTCCAGATTCAATAATCCTATTCTTGACTTTTTTTAAAATTAGCACTCTTCCACAATTTTTGAAGAAATACAATCATTCCAGATTCTTCCCTATTTTTCCACCTGAGTGAGAGCCTTGCATAAGACAACCATGAGATTAAGAAAGAGATATCAGCAAAAATCATATGATCACCTTCGAATTGTTTCAATGTTCCCCTACCCAAAATGAAAAATACTGTGAAGATACTAACAATTGTCCCAAAAAACAAAAAGTTGAACCCATTTCCAATTCAAGCCCTACGTAAAACTGTTGTTGGCAGTGCTGGCCACTCTTAAAAATTGATTTCCATGGCCAGTGCAACGCTTGGTAGAAATTTTGAACACCGAGTAAAAATAATTGTCAACTTACTACTCCAGCTAGAGCTGTTTATTCACACAATGCATTTCAACGGTAAAATGCGATTGACATGCATACTATAACGTTTCTGCATCTGTCAACATATAGGTTGTGGGTACCTGATACTAAGGGGGACATATTGTACCCATCCCAATCGTTAATATTTTAGATCCCTTACCTAAACCATTTTCACTCTTTTCCTACCCCCTGCCTCCCAAAATGTACCTGACCTATCAAGTGCAACATGCGACCTATATAATCTACAACATGAAAGCTAATACTGTGTAAATGTTAATGACAATAAAAATGTTTTAATGCTACACATCTTTTTCTTTACCTAAAAAACCAATATTCTGTGATGGTAAAAATATCCGGGAAACACTGTGACTAGGTAATATGGTATTGGTGACTATTATGGTGAAAACCATAATAGTCACTAATACCCAATACCACCATAGCATCAAACAATAATCACTGCAACCGCATGTTACATACAATCAAAAGTGAAGACAACCATCCCAAAATAAATAAAATGGCCACCATTTGACCTCAGATTGTAGTGGGAGAAGTCAACATAACAAGAAAGAAACACTCAAACAGCTTTAAAAGATTTTTGTTATGCTCCTCCTCACAAATATTCAGAGCCAATGATACCTTTTTTCTCGTGTCTTGGTCAATAACTTCAAATCAATTTACCAATTGTAACATATGCCTAAATTCTTCTTCAAGAGGAAATTATAAGCAATAACATTTGCGCCTTCATATAAAAATTATTACAAGCATCAAAAATTTTACTTAGGGCCTATAGTATGGACATAGTTACAAAGAAAAAGCTTCATGTTCTACATAAAAATAAAATCTTTAAACATTTAGTCATACTGTTTACTTGATACTAAATTACCATTTTTAAAATTCACAGTGGAGGTATGATAGGATTAACACAATGCTTTTTCTTTCCACACATAAACTTATTCATTACATGACCAGGTTTCATTTCAGATTAAAACCTTCAAGTAACAAAATATACAAGAGTCACACATTTATTCAAGCCAGATTTTGTCGCATGAAGGCATTACTCCATAAAGGAACTTGGTTACTTAATGAATAATTTTATATGTTGCAACTCAAGGTACTGTTTTACTATAGTATAATCATGGAGTTCCACAAATTGGAACCATAAAGTTCATTTTTTCCAGTGAAGCAATATGAAATTGATTTCTTTAAAATAATATTAGATTTCATATGGCGAGAAATGCCTTAATCATTAATTTTAACACTAAGTATTGAAGGATCATACCTTTAAACTCTAACTAGTCAGCAATATTAACAGTAGTGGTACTTACAGTTGAATGCCTCCAGTATTTAATCAGCTCATGAATGTCTGTGCTTGGGGCATATAAGAGGTAGTCTCTCCATTCATCAAAGTTGATGTTGAGACTGCCATCTTGGTCCATTCTGTAAAATAAGCTCTATGTCAACTGTGGGAATGAGTGATAAAGTACAACTAACTGGCACATTTCTAACATTCCATATAACCACCACCAGCAAATCTTACTCTGATCACAAAACAGTGAGTTTTATCTTTAAGTGCCAAAATGTTGTGGAATCCGACATAAATGCATTGTGATATGTTCCCATTATCCTTCGGTAGACATTATTCAATTACCCTAAAACACCATGCTGAATTTGTTTTAGAATTTTGAATTATTATGCCACTGATCAAGCCAAGCAAAGAATCTACATATGGTTAATTCTAGTTACTAAAACAGTAAAATATAGAGTGAAAAAAGATTGCATTACCTACTTACTTGTTCATGGTTAGTGTGAAAATCCTGGATTGGAAAATTAACAGCATAATTTAGCACACTTGATTCTAAATAAGCAGTCCCCATTACTGTGTACTAATACATTAAACACATTACTGGCATGGGAATACTGGCAATAACACAATAGTAAATTAATGCATGTAATGAGAATGTTAATTTTTTTTCTTCCACAAATCGCCTAATGGTCACTCAAGGCAACAAGAACAGGTCGCATTGAGCCTAGCAGCATCCAAAACTTAGCACAAAGCAAGATTAGCGACAATTCAAAAGCAGACCAATAATGACAAGATTTTTTAATTTCCTGGTAAAACTTGTATGTTATGGCGTTTTGTATGGCTGCATTATTTTTCCATTTTACATTATTATATACACTGTCATCTGAACTGAATAATCAGCTCAAATACATTCTAATCTATGAGAAGCTAAAGAATTCTCTAGGCTATTACTTGAAAAAACACATGCTCACCTAAGAGTAGTCTAAATCATCACTTCAAAAATTTCCCATCACCAGATTTTCTGAGACTTTCAATAGAGAAGCAAGAGGTCCCATGCCTGGGAAAGAGATATTTCTGAGTATGCAGCATCGAAAAAGAGAACAAATGCGGAAAAATAAAAAGTTTAAATAAAGGAACTAGGAGAAAAGCATATTTTAATGTCAGGCAGAGGAGATAATGCTATGCATGCAGTATAAACCATGCATGAAAAAAGAAAATAGATAACAATTAATAAATAAAAAAATATTTAAAAAATAGTTACATAAATAAGGACATGGGGACTTAATAAAAAAAGAGCCAATAAAAATTACAGTATGCTTCATATATTAGCATAATACTGTCTTTCTCTAAAATAAATTATGTCCTTCTACATGGTATTTTAAAAAAGAGGAGTTTTTAAAGAGGAGAAAAAAAGAGAAAATCTAACAGCATAATGCACCAAGGCTACTTGGGTGAAAGAATTCCGAATGAATTATCTTGTAGAAAGTAAAATTAGTACAATGAAATCGATTTTCCCGCCCTGAATGCGGCTCATAAGAAACGTTGCTATCATTCCTGAGGCTAAAAACCAAATTATTTTATTTAGTAAAAGGCATATTCTGCCCTTTCATTGCAAATTTAATGGCAATATATGCATATATTAAAAAATGAATATTACATTCTTACCTCTGTAATAAGTTCATGGCTTCGTTCCTGTCGATTTCAACACCCAGATCTTTGAATGCCCTAATTAATTCTTCTAAGTCAATCTTACCTGCAGGGAGGAATATTAATTTATTTATTAACAAAGAATGGACTTGTAAATGTCAATGTCAAAATGAAAAATATATAAGTGGTGCCTAGTTGCTGGATTTAACTTACCATCTTTATTCTTATCCAGGTGGGAGAAGACCAACCTCAAGTTTTTTTCGTGCTCTCTAACGTAATGTATGAATTCTGCAAGACTGACATCCCCACTTTTATTTTGGTCAGACCGCTCGATGAATTTCTGTTAAAACAACATCATCACAAAATAAGGATAAAAAAATAACCCATTACACATGAGAAACTATAGCGCTTCTACAAATTATGACTAAATTGCGAATACAATTCCACAGTTACCTACGACAGGTATCCACAGTCTGGGCCTGAGGTCGCCGACAGATTGACATATTGAAACATAGTTCACATTTTAGTATAGAATTACCTGTGCATAGCCATGGTGAACGCCGAATTCCTTTAATGCTTCCGATAAGTCATGAATATCAATTCTTCCATTACCGTCAATGTCTAATGTCTTAAACAATTTTCCAAGTCTTTCTTCTTCTTCCAGGGGTAGTTCATGTAGATAATGCGGCGGGTGGCCGAATTGCCCGTGGTGATTCCCGTTATTCACCATTATGACACTCAATTTAGGCAAATATGTTCATATCTCAGTATTGTTTAAACATTATTACTAACCGTCTGCTCTATCATTGATCTACCTAATATAAGTAAACTTTCGACAGCGGTTCCGCACTGCGACTGATCCTTGCGCCTCTATCGGCAGCAGAGGTAACTATAGAAAAGTTGAATTAAGGAAACTCATTTGAATTCTCGGTCCCAATGAACAAGAGCATGCAATTATTTTGTTTCAAAAAGTACATTGATAAGCATAATTTATTGTACAGCAGTATCCATGTAACATATTTTGAAAAGAGGTAAGTATTATTTCCCTGTCTAAGTGTAATGAGTTATCAGAGATGTTATATGAATAAGTAACTAGATACTTCCTAAGTGCCCACTTATATTTTAATCATATAAATATTCCCCAATTCAAGTATCCTAAACAAGTTTGTTATTTTATTTGATTGAAAATTATAAAAAATAATGCATATTTATTATTTTTCTTTCAAATAAATAGATATATGTTTGGAAACAATAGGAAAAAATATTCTACAAGGATGTTAATTCATAAAGAGGTAGGTAGAGAATAAAGATAGAACTTAAAATATAGATGTGTCATTTAGACATTTGACTAATAGTATCACTAGTTCGGTATGTCAAGCATGTTTATTGAAGAATAATAAGAGGTGTGTGGAAGTTGGAGATACACACCATGAAGACGAATACCAACCTAAACTCACTAAGGGATTATTAAGACTTTAAAAGTGTTCAAATGATATGAATATTATCCGAGGCTTTTAAATCACAGTTTTATTTCTACCGCATATATTATATTTATATTCCCATTGGGAATATATTATATATTCCCAATTTCAGAAATACCTTGTTTACAAGTACCTCGAAAAATCGTTTTGCACCTATTGAGTTTTATTGTGATTTCGATGAATGATCAAAAAGGTTGGGAGAACACGATAAAGGCAATTAAGTTTTACTTTACACCCGATGAGGGGCACCACTCGCTCGTGGGGTTACCGCAACTCTGGTTGGTTTTTCTTAAATTTATCTGATTCATAGCTCGCGTAACAAAAATTCACACTAAAATTTCTTTCGCCTTGCTTATAAAAAAAGTCGTTGTTTCAATCCGATCCTTTACTTAAATTTTTTCATGATAGACTTCATTCATTAGGGATTTCAGGCAGCGATTTTGTTTTGATTTTTTTTACAAGTTCTTTGAAAGTTGATTTCGTTCGTTGAAAAACACAAGGACTGGGAAATGTTTGCATTAGGTACTGTGCCAAAAAATTTCATTTCGTTCACCAAAGATATGTGTTAAAAGAATTTGTGGTGGGTGTTATGGGGCACAGGATATAGATGTTTATTAACATGTTCCGACTTTCCACAACTTTGGGTCCAAGAAAGACTTCTGATCGTGAGTAATTTTTAGCGGTCCTCTTCCCATATGAAATCATAATAATTCTCTATAATGTTTGAAAAGCACTACTTTTAATTTTTTCAGTTGGCATGGTGGTATGTTGTAATCTTGAGTTTAATGAGGACTATTTTTCTATAAAGTACATAAAATGTATCCGACTTTGGCAAAGATTTTCACAATTGGCTGTACTATGATTTAGGTTAGAATTACAAGTACGATTTTTGTGGGATTCAAAAGCCATATAGATGCAGTCTCTAAAGGCATTGAAATTTGAAATATACTTTTGAATTACTTTTGAATAATACTTTTTGAAAATAATTTCAAAATGACATCCATTTTTCCCAAACTAATTTGTGTTTTCACAAAAGATATCACTATGTATAACGTACCCTTTTTATTTGGTTGAATTTATACGGGCCTTATTTCATCTATCAACGTTACCTACTGCTAATATCCTTTTCCGTGAGAAAAACCTTGAGTATATCGGGCGAAAACAGATATGTCGTTTTCCGGTAGTAAAATGACGGAGTCAATATCAAAATTAAAATGTTTTACGATGATAATACTGGGTGTGCTCGCCATACAGAATACAGGTATAATCCTTTAGCCTTAAAATGTGGCAAAATAGCGCTGCTTAGCGAAATAGTGGTGCTCAGCGAAATAGCTCAGCTCAGAGGTGTGCTACGCGAGGTCATAAGTCAGCATATCTTGATAAGATGATAGAAAAACGCTCGAACATTCTTGATATCTTTTCAGAAAACGAGATTCGCAGAGTTAAAAAAGTCTTGGTCAGATTATGCCTCAAAAGAATACTCTTACTGCTATGTTCAACATTGCTTATATGGATGCATGCAGATAACATAACACTGAAATAAACAAAGCTAATTTAACAGCCAGTAATATAATCCTAAGAGGATTCTAAAAAATGTTAGAAGCTATACAATCTAAAAACACTTTAAAACTTCGTGAATTCGTATTAACTGAACAAAGTAAAATTCTAAAAATCAGCCATTACTTGAAAAAAAACGCGAAAATCGTTCATATCTAGTTAGCAGGTGTAAGAGACGCCGAATTAGGTAAACCTCTTCCATGCTCACTCCTGGTTGATAGAATTGTTGAATTTTCGGAGTTATCTATCATTTTCAACGTTATTCGATAATTGTACAGCATATACACTTTTGAGAAACCTTAGAGAGCTCATATCATCCCCATAGCCCAGCCCATTCGGTTCGTATTTTACTATGCCCTCCCCACTAAGTATACTTCGTGTGTCTCACGACTCTCCTACTTTATTTCTTTGTGACGAACCTGAAGATTCCAAGAACGACGACGTATCTCACTGTGGTGACGTAGGCACTTCGGAGCCTTTGGAGGTTAACGGTACCAATACCAGACGTTGGCCTCTATCGTGTGATGACTTCATGCTGCAAAAGCAGTTTATTATATCCGCCATCTCACACGTGGCTAAAAAGATCGAATCTGGGATTTGATGTGACGCATAAATATTCATCCCAATCTCCATACCTCCTTGAATATTTCTAGGTAGAATCACTTACCTTCCAGTGAACACAACGCTACACTTTGCAATTTCATCACGGGAGATGACGTTTGATCAGGAGGGAAGTTTTGCTATTTGTGATCGTAATAGTGCGGGTAACTCAGTCGTTTGGAATCATTTTTTAATAATAATCGTCAGAGCCATATCTAGGATTCGACAGAGGAGAATCTTCGCTCACTGCACTCATTCTATCCAGCCACATTCCTAGTCAGCCTGGATCTCAAAGTCGAATCTATCGGTGGCGACTCATCTGATGATTCCCACCGCACTGTGATATAACGGCTTAAAAAATATACCGGAATCCTTCATTGGCCTCTTTTTGTCCACTATGCGTCAAACAAGGACGAGCTGGAGTCAGATGAGAAATGTCATGGATTCGAGCAGTGAACCGCAAGTCGCACAGTTTTGAAGTCGCACAGACCGGTACAATTGAGCAAAATGAAAGCGCCAGTGAGTGTAAATTTCATTTTTTCGTGTGGTAACATGACAATGTAAAAGACGGTAAGCTTTTATGCAGTGTTTCGAAACGAGTTAGTTATTTGGTCTCACCGTTTAAAGAACCCGCCGTATTCCTTTAACTTTGTGACCATGCCTCGTTTCAAGTTTACCGCACTGAAACTTATTCGGTGTTTGCTACAATGCAAAACGAGCAGGGCATTGCGAATACGAGTTCTAGCTCTGCTCGAACTCTAGATAGCGAGAAACTATTCGCTATGCATTCCAGCATATCCAATCCGTGGAAACTGTGGGTTGGGGCTATATCATGACCTCATGATCATACTCAGTACTTACTCGGCACATGTACCTGCGAAATACGAGCTAATAGTTGTGAACAATTTCATATGTATTCCTGAAAGCAAAAAAAGCCTGAACCTGCACTTTTGAAAATCCCGGATAAATATGCAATCAATATGATTTTCTACTAAGAGTAAGAATGATTTGATGAATTCCACCTTCAACCACCAAACCAATACGCTGGCAGATTAATGTTTCAGATTAATTGGTCTAAGATTAAGAATTAAGATGCTCACACTTTTAGGATCTCATCTGATGAACATTGTTACACCTTTCTGAAGGAGCCCTCCAAAGGACCTCTCAACATAAATGAGAGGACGTGGAAATCTATCGAACTACCGCAGTTGCAGTTATTTCGTGCACACACGAGGCTACCAAGTCGCAATTCATCTTACATAGCATGCAGAAGGCTGGAAAAAATCCTTTCTGACCCACCAAGGAAGCCATGCCTGGGATGGGATTAGAGTAAACTACATTCGGGTTAGTCTGCGAGCGCCATGCTCATCAGACCGGACGGGCTCAGCCTGAGTCTCCTAACATTAAATATTCACTCCTGTCGAGCTCTCCGAATAGCAATCGAACGGATCAGCGTCAATTCTAGGGATTGATCCCTTTGCGAGGTTTGCTCGTAATGAGTCAAAGGATGTAATAGACCGCGCCGTTGCCACAGCCTCATTTGTGTGGCCTCGGGTCGGGCATCGAGGGATCCAGGTTCGAAGCGAATGTATTATTTTACACTTGTTGCATCGCAATGTGCAATTACGGCTAACTCCGTTAAAAGTTACTCTCGTAGCATATCCTACAATTCCTTTTAATATGAATTTATCATGTCTTCTTCGTCAAAACAATTCATGGGTCCAATTGCGGCTTATTTGTTGGACCGAGAATAGTCACGGAAGTATCATTATTATTAAAGGTAATCTACCGGTTAAGGCAGATTTCGGATACATAAGATGTTCCAAATTTTCTCTCGGAAATCTTTGTATCAGAAAGTTGAATTAAGAATTAATTTCAGATCGATTTTGAGTTTTCCAAATTTTCTGTCATCGGAAAGGAAAAACAAGCTCACAGCAACGATGCCCACCAACTTTTAAAAAAACAATTAATACATTTTGTAAATTTAAAAATGTTACATAGTTATGAGGGCAGAACCCTCACATGTTTAATCTGAACTGATCTTTTCCGTTCTGATATTGAGATCACGGAAGGGAAATATTTTCGTGGAAAATTGAGACGCATTGAAATGAAATTATTGACTTTGGTTTCAATATGGTATGCAAATTCCATAAAGTTACGCCGGGGAAAACAAACAAAAAAGAAAATTGAGGTATTTTACCTAGAAAATAATAGGAGATGACGGAATTGGTAAAGGTGGAGAACGGCTTGGCATTCGAATTTTTGGTGCTTTTAGTTGTTTAACTCATATGCCACTGTACCCCTCCATGTACGTAAAGTATGACAGGGTATAAAACACGTTTGCCGATGTGGTATGAAACTATGATTTATGGGTGCACACCAATTTTTCCCCATATTATCATTGAGAATAGTCCAACATGTATGTAGATGCGTGAGAACGGTCCCTGAAAGCTAGTAGCCGTCCTTCTGGTCTTCTGAAAATATGCGAACAACTTTTGGCTTCTCCTATTACCTTAGTGAGTTTCTGCGTAACTTTGTCATTCCGTACGCAATGCTTATTTCCTTCTTTCCTCTTCTCCGCTTACCTCTCAATACCTCATTCGTCCACTTTTTCTGCCTTTTAGAGTTTCACCCATCAACTTACTCTCTTCTCTCACCCGTTCCAAGGCTTCCTCATTCTTCTTTCTATCCCACATTAATATATCCATCCTCTTCATGCTCACATCTATGAAGCTTCCTATCTACGCTAACTCCTCTGCTCAAAATGCTGAATTCTTAAGAACCAAGCAATACCACGCACCATATTTAAAGGTTTAATATTTAGAAATCCTTATCGAGTGCTTAATTGCATTGATGCCTAAGGGTACCATGGATTTTAATGTCACGTGCCACCGTGGTGTTCCGTGCAATTTCAACCGGCAACCTGAGCCGAATGACGTTGCGAAATTTTTTCATTGGTTAAACTATGAACGGAGCGGTTAAAATGGAGTGCGTCGTCAACCGATCGAAAACATCGCGACAAATCCGAATCGCGGCCGCGCACAATGAAAATACATCCGGAGTATCTCTCTCAATTCTGCCTCGTTGCTGGAAGGTTTTTTTTTTTAAATTTAATGCGAGTGCAGTGGTTCAGCGCTTTTTTCTGGGAAGGTCGCGGGCGAGTGGATTGCGCAGCGGTTGGATTTAAATCCACTGATCGAACGTCGTTCATCCCTGTTGCGACTGCATCATGGCTGTTATTCATCCGGAGCGGAGGTGCGCGCCATCTGCGATTCCCGCAAAATTCCTTCCGAGGTCATCCGGATGTACGTGGAACTAGGAAGGTGCTACGCCCTAAGAAGCGAAGTGGGAGGCGGAGGAATCTTATTCGAGAGAGAGAGAGAGAGAGACTCTGTTCGGACGAAATTGAAACCACCAGGCCACTCCTTTCATGATTAACCCTATTTCATAATATGGAGTGAAGCAATAAACTAATCGCATGTAGTTATAATTTGGTGAGGTAGAGTATGAATATATGAAACCCCCACAGCCGAGGGCATCTGATGAGTAGTAGCGGACAAGAAATACACTGATCATCTTAATCAGTGATGGATTTTATGCTGGAAGTGCTGATGTTGACTTCCGAACCTAACGAACATTGGGACTTTGGTAATATTATGCGTGCATGGTAAAATGGAGAGGTTAAAAATCTTTTAACTGTAATTTTATTTACTCTAATGACCATAATCCAACAGTAAAAGTGACAAACTAGTTTCTCTTTCATCATTAGGCGGTGGTAAAAATAAAACATTTAAAAAATGCAACACAACTATGAGGTTGGTTATTGTTGTATTGCTTAGTATCTAGAATAAGAAAATTGAAATTTAGATTGAATTTGAAATCCGAAAAACATAGAGAAAATGGAAGGAAAATTGAAATGTAGTGGTATGCCGAAGGCCTGGGTAGAAGGAAGTACGTTAGGAAAGCGGAGTCGAGGGAGCTGGAAGAAGTGGGGTGTTTGTACAGTATGAACGGAGGCAGAAGTTACGAAGAGATGACGAAGGAATAGGAAGTTCCCACGATACTTGTAAATTAATAATCGCTGGGGACTGTCCCAAATCTTCCTTTTGAACAGGTAGAATATTCTGATTGACATCTGTTAACGAAATTATTCCCCCATTTGGTCAATATTACAATGAACACTAATCAAGACATCTGAAATATCACAAAACAAAGAAACTATTTTGTTGGTTAAAGTAACGATCAAATCTAACGATACTGGCATATAGTATACTAATTTTAGTAAGTCTTATATAAATGAATGTTCAAGTAAGTAAAACAGGACATATTTTTACATCATCAGCCTCTTTCTCTTAATCAATAACCCAAAAGATAAATTATTTCTTTCCTCTCTGAATTTTAATTCGCGACATTCGGTATTTAATTGCAAGAGTCAACTGGTCTGCATACTTAAACATCCCACAACGGTTATGCATGCGTGACGAAAACGGATCCTCCCTTGGAGGGGTTTCGAGACAGCTGCACCAGGGAGGATGAGAATATTTTGGACCGAGGAAGAAAAAAGAAGAATGTTTGAGATTTTGGACAGCTGGTGACTCACGAGGTATTTTAATTCGGAGCAGGAAACTGTTTCCCTTACCCTTCCTCCCGAACCCTTTCTCCTCCCCCAGAAGGAATTTGGTGGTTATCCGAATTCAATGAGCTAGAGGAAATCAGATGGTTAAGGAAATTCGGGGAAAATTACCGGTGCAATAAAATGATAGGGAAATCAAATTAAGTATATATTGTACATGTGACATTTTAACATATTTTTAATATTTAATACTGATCGTGTTTTGGTTTGTTGATTTGGAGTAAGAGTAGGATTAGTGGAATCGGAGTATTGATGTTATTTTTACAGTTTCGGATTTACAGTCGATAACGAGTCTCCCAATTTCATTTTCGTTCGCATTGTTCACGACTCATTCATTTCTCTTCTTAATACTCGCATTTCCGGTTTTAACTGTAACAACTTCTCGAGTACCCCATAATCAACGAATTTAATTAAAGTTAATGACTCTACCTAGTTAAATGACACCTTCGTGCAATACGGTGCGAAAGAGCATATTTTATGTAGAGACGAACAAACTTCGAGGAAGTATTCAAATGAGTAAGATAAGAAGGGGTGATATTTCGCTCTAGTAGTGCCACCTCAGCTTGATTATACCTCTGGAATTTCACACCCATCAGTGGAATTTTAAATTTCTAAAATTAAATCAAATCCAAAACAAAGGCACCCAGGTGATTAAGTACGTATTACTACCAGCAAGCAATTGGTGGAAAACGAACATAGTGCACCTATTAGTAGGACAATTCGTGAATAACTGCGTTAGCTGTAGAAGCATTTGAAAATAGACCGTAGGTGACGTCCATTAAGCAAGACGTTAGGGAAAGAATATTGACAATTTTTGAGCAGCGGGAATTGTAAGGTTCCTAAACTTAGTCGGGAAGGAGTTGTAGGTTCCAAATATTGTAGAAGGACGCAGCGATTGAAATTAATGGGGAAGCACGAAGAAATGCTGCGTGTGGTAGACAAAGAAAGAATGCTGTTTGAAAAAAGAATGCTGAAATTAGAAAAATAAAAGACGGATGAAGACCAATATGATGTTGAAGACTGTAATAGAGGGTAGAACTAATAGGCAAGTGAGAAAGAGATATAGGAAATGCCAAGTGATTTTGAGCAGCTTAAACGAGAGGCTATGTTGAGCCGAAAAATGGTTTATTTGAAAGTAAGGTGTTATTTAAGTATTTATTATTCTTGTAAGGCAAAGCGACAGGGTATTCTGCATGTTCTTCGCGTTTTCACAGCGCTCGTTGGTTTAAAAAGACAAGTTTCTCCAGCCTTCCAGCCGTCATCTTCAGATCTCAGGTAAATTGTTGCAAGGTTTGCTTGATTTATGTGGGCCATCCTTTCATTCTGCCTTGCATATAGGCTTAGCGCTACATTCAAAATACCCGGTTAACGGAGACCCTTCTCCAAGCGTTGCGAGGTGGGATTCAGTCTGCTAAGTTTTTTCTGCGTTTTTACTATCTCCATTGTTTCTTCTAATTTATTCTAATGTCCATCGAGGCTTAGTAGCATTGTAGTAGCATTAGCATTAGCCCTTTGGTTAATCATAACCCCAACTTGAATGGTAGTTAAAGTACTTCTGCAAAATTTAAAGAAAAAATTTGGCTAAACCTTTATAGTTACTCTAAAATAAATTCTTACCCCATCAAATTGATAGCTTCAAGGTATAATCGCCAAAAAAATCAAACTTTCCTTCGGATCGCGGGATATTGCATAGACAACTCTCAAGCTTTGAATTTAAGGGGTCATGAACCAAAAAGGAGTTGCAAAGCACCGCATTTCTACTTTCAGCGGACTCTTACAGCCTCGCTTTCGTTCCCTCTTCCCCCTTCACGTCCATAATTTTAAATATGAAGGAAGAATACGGTTAAAATTACTATCGGTAACCTATTTGTAATCGGTAACCGATGATCTGTATTTTTGAAAGAAAGGTTGGACATGTAGTGGCTAATGTGTTTGCCACAATGGAATTTCCACGAATATATACGGGTCAAGCTTTCAAAGATCGGGCATGGGGTGGCTTTCAGGGTGCTGATGAGAATGCTAGGGGAGCTGATGCTTCCGAAAGGTTGTCGGCATCCAAGACGTTCTATTTCTGTGCTTTCCAAAGATTAGCTGTCGCCTTCCGACAAATGGAAAGCGGGATACAAACAACGGCGCCCGTTCGGGCCAACTGGGAGCGGGGAGACAATGCGCTCGCGATCAGTGTAAAACATAACAAAGCTAAATACATAATTGAATATGTTTACCTCGCTGGTGGGATCAAAATTACTTTTTTGACCACACAGCCGGATGATATTCCAAGAGTTTATGCATACGTACCCACGACTGCAACTCTGACTGCATTAAGTATCAATTACATCGAATTTAATTTCATCATCGATGCAGGCGCTGCTTGCCTTGCTAAAAATACGCCAAAATCGGTTTTGCGACCCAAAATGGTTTATGATATATAATTTCGACGATTAAAAAACAATATCGAAGCGAGAAGTAACTAGTTTAATTTAATTTATTGATAAGCTGCATGCATTAAAAGTAACAGCGACGCAACAAATGGGTCCGAATATGGGGGCTTGTAAGTTATAAGTCCGTATGGATTTGGACACAAAAGTTACAACTTGTACCCCTGGTAACCGACTCCATAACCCGCGGCAATGTGCTTTGCATTCGTCTAGACTACATGGATTAATATTCTAACAATATTAGTAAGGTGATGGGTGCGGCTTCTTTGTTCATTTTTAGTATTTAGGATAGATAGGCGTGAAGGCCTTGGTGAGAATCACGGAAAGGAGGAAGGGTGGAACGAAATCCGGCATCAGCATTATCCTGTTAGGAAAAGGTAAGAGGGGGATGACTTTTTAAGGATGTGTTTGTTTTCCACCATAATTCATCTCAACTCAATTAGCGACGGGGATGATTCACAAACATTTTACCCCTTTAAGAGTTAAACTTCTGGGCTCCATATTGGAAACGAGGACTTAGCAAAGAATCAATCCGATCTTAATTGTTAATCTGACTACATAAGAATGTTGTTGTTCTGTAGATCACGCCAATCCTATAACAGAGGGAAAATGTAGTCGAGTCCCGAATGAATCTGATGACGGCAGAATATGACATCAGAATCTCAGCGAGCACCCGCTTTAGTGATTCCGTTAGAAATGTCTTAAGTTTTCAAGTACCCTTTCCAAGTACCGCGCTTACATTCTCTGACGTACGTCTGATTGCAATACCAAAAATACATGCCCATGTCAACATGATGGATAGCGAAAAAAAGTAAGTAGACGAATAAGAGAAAAAATCAATGAATGAAGCACGTCTACATTAGCTTCCACCTCAGAAAACCAAAATTCAGCTCCTCTACCCCCCGGTGCTAATTTATGAAAATTAAGGAAAAATGAATGGAAAGATATCCAATGTATCCACGTAGGCACACCTGAATCATTTATTTTTATTGCAATAGAAAGATGTCAAAACACAAACGTTTTCATATTTGCCTAATAATATGTTTTTTTCTGCGAAATGATTAAATGCGATCTACTTTGAGTAGCTTACCTCAACAAATTTCAAGAAACTGTAACAGTAACTTTAACGGAGTACCCGCTATGTGTGCATTATAATGCAACCATTTCAGAGAGTAAAAATCATTCGCCTTGACCGGGATTCCGGATTCCCGGATATCGAGGGATCCGGGTTCGAATCCCGGTCAAGGCGAATGATTTTTACTCTCTGAAATGGTTGCATTACCTCAACAAGTTTATTATTCTCGCAAACTCCTGACGGGATATCTGAATACCAAAAAATGATTTAATCTCGAGTTTCAATAGGCCTCGTATACAAAAATTTGCATAACCAAATGAAGCAATCGATTATCCAATCATTTAGTCTTCTTTTGATAAAAATTTACCAAAGAAACTTGCAGCTGGAGTTTTATGACTGTGAGCAATCAACATTAAATCAATAAAACGTGGGTGTTTTTATTGAGCAAATTCAATATTGACTCATTGACTACGAAAAATGTATTATCGGACTGATCTTTAGCATCTAGTACACTCAAAAGGACTAGATTGGATTCGGATATACAAAGGAGTCTCTCTGTAGTTAAAATAAAAGTACAAACTACAAGGTCCGAGGATGTTGACAAAGCACAAGGACCATTTCCACAGAGGTTAAACTACTTCTCATCGTATTTTCCCTTAAAATAAAACGTGCTGTGAAATATTCACTATCCTGGGCCTAAGTCATTCTGACGCCAATTTTGCATGACGACAACATCTCGTAATTTGACAATTATTCTTCCACCGCCATCTGAACTATCAGCACTTTAACTGCATCCCTTGATAAATGATAAGCTGTATATGGGACTTTTGTAATCCCTCTGTAACCTCAATTTCCGTCACTATATCTGGAAGTAAGGTTTGCACTATCTTACTTCCAGATAGACTCGTGGAAATTGGTGCACTTGGGGCAGGAATACTTCAAGATTTCCTATACTGCATTGATGAGTTCACAAAAGAGAGTTTAGAATGATCGGTTGCCGTCTGTGCATCGCATTAATAATTTTTTATATTCATTGTATTAATGTTTTATATAATAACATCCCGTTCGTGTGATAACCTTTAATGAGTTATCGAAACATAAAATTATTGCAGATATATAATTATCTTTTAATGCTAATAGATATTTGGGATGACAATAATTCGAGTATTTTTGCTTTAGGGACGCCTGGTGTTTTTAAAGGAATGCATGATGTTGCTGACATAAAACAGCGTGAAATCTTTCAGTTTAGGCAAAGGGAACGTAAACAACCGTCTAGAGGTGAGAAATGATCATGATATTTACTAAGGAAAACATTCCTCACAGAGAAACCCGACAAATGCATCAGGTAGTTCAAGGAAAATAGTGGATTAGGAGGGCTGCAGTAATTTTAACGATAGCACAGTGCTAAATATGCTTCGTGATTCTATGAAGGCAATTTCAAATTATTTCTTTTTTAAGAAGTGTGCTACTATTTTATTTGATGCGGAACAAGCATGAAACGGATCGTATGATAAAGAGGACCAATGAACGTAAGGGAAAATAGCGCATTTCCACCTTAAAAATTCTCGAAAGTTGAAAAAAAAACCAACTCTTAATAAATAGCAATGAGAGAATTGCAGAGAAGTTCGTGGGGATAATATGCTCTGGAGCACTACCTCGCTGTGTTTAGGGAATCTTACTTTTTATTTTTCTCAACACTCTCAAGTAGTTCAGAACTGTTAAAGAAATTACATCCCTTGAAAATCAACACTTACGAGTATTGATTAATAACTTTAAATTACCCGTCTCTATGTTGTGCGAAAAATTAATAACAGCCAAATTAAATGGTATTTGAATTAGTAAAGGTACAACTTAGAATCAATTGAATTCAAACGACTTGTGATCAAATCAACTTTTGCATTGCTGAAGAATTCCTTCGTTCAGATGAACTACGCAGTAATACCCTTTAAAGGCTGTCGCGATAAAAACATCGTTACTAGCATAAAAACATGGCGGAGAACCCTATTGCTAGAGCGCTAATCTAATTTTCAGTGCTTGAAAAAACTATTTTTCTCCGATCAATATCCATTGACGGGTCACCCAGACGAAAAAGCCAGAAAAGAATACCTTAGTGTCTCTTGTGCTACTACACCACCCGCCAACTTGTAATGTGATGCATAGTAATATTGACACTTTAACCACACAACCTCATTGTAGAAACTATAGAATTTCAGGGGTATTAATTATGTGTGATGTGTTACGTATGAATTTACCTCAAGCCCTAAAGAGAAGAAAAAGCGCCATCATTCGCAATCTCGTCAGTAGCATCGTCGCATCGGAGCGCTAGGGGTCCATTGTTCCCGGATCCACTCCAATAATTGTGAGAAGACAGCCTCCTCGTCGTTAAAAGATACTTAACACCAAGAAATGTGTTCTTTTCGATTCCAATAAGATACCACTGTACGAATTTAAAAAGACTAAGTCGAGAGAACCGTGCGGGGAGTATATCGAATAAAAAATCTGTCGCCCAGTCATTCGTACTCCTTTGCTTTTCCACATCTGATGCATGGGAAATTTAATAAAAAAGCAGATCAGTTTAAGAGGGAGGACTCAAACAGCGCCCGTTGCAAGTAATCGAAGTTACAAAACTGGGTAAATAAAAATTGGCTTTCAAACCTGGGACAATGTGACGCGAAGTTTTCTGGCGAAATCGAAAATAGAGAATTTAAATTATATTAAGAAAAAATATCAGAAGAAGTGGGGTGTTGGGAGATGTTTTAGTTTTTACTAGAAAGTACGTACTTTTTTATGGGCACCCCCTCATAAAAACACACTTGCGGTGCAAAAGGGTATGTGAAAAATATTGTGCCATATTTACCCACGCCGGCGCTGGTTTTCAATGGTAACAATCGACCCAAGCTGAGGACCCTTCAGGCGAAAACAGAAGGCTGCAAGAAACAGGAGTAAGAAAAAACAAATGCCTTTCATGCTCTCTGATACTTAGTTCTTGTTAAGTGTTATTTTTTTGGCTCTCTTTTAAGTTCTTTTCGGATTCTGGATGGTTTCTTCTCATTTTCCATTCACATATTTTACAGGATCGAATTAGATGCGGGTATCGACGCAAATAGTCTTCAGGAGGTGGAATAGTTGTGGCCCAAACAGGACGACACATGGATAAATACTCGCAATGCAATATTTCCCTAATTTAATGCGCCATTAGAGGGCTACAATGTCAGATAGATTACTCACGCTTGAAGAAACATGGAAGCGTGCTCTGCGGACGTCTCCTCCTCGTTTTCCAGGTTTTGGGGAAATGAAAGGACCGAGCCAAGGGAGGAAACAATGTGGTCCATTTCTTCCGTTCATGATAACGAGTCCCAAAAATAACTACGAATTAAGGAAATTTATGCTAACGCATGCGATAAGTATTTTCCCAGATGCTCTTTTCAGATATTGCTGTTATCGTTCAAGGTTTAACTCTCCTGGGTTCAATAGGTCCTGTTTTCATAGGGAACAGAGGCCGCTGAATACCCAGATTACTGACCCCGCCCTCTAGCTCAGGACTTCTTACTCGGCAGTGAAACAGAAAGGACACTTCTTGCTCTTCTTCCTTACACAGCAAATCCTTTTTTCCGGCCTCACATCAATGTTCGCTTATACGCCTGACTAATAAATTGTACCTTACGTCATAACTCTCACCGCTTAGCTAGCGATCTCCCTAACAAACGGCTGATGAATATTTATTTTTTAAGCACGGCCTTTTCCTTTGACATTCTATCTCCCGCAACCAAATTATACCTCCCTAGTGAGAATGAAGATTTGCATACACACTACCAAGTTGTGGAAAATAGGAGCGACCACACTTTAATGTATTTTTCCCGGACCCGTTTGACGGTAAAGAGAGGTAACAGGAGCAGAACAATGGTACAGTAATTTTCACAAATTTTCATTACTTAATTTCCAAGGATTTTTTGAAATACCTCTAAAAAGCAACATGATTTCATCTGGAAATTAGAGAATCGGCTTAAGTAGGTTCCTAAGTTAATATAATTGATTTTAAAAGGGTTTAAATACAAATTGAATTATTTTTGCATGCTACGGAATCTGATTAGAGGATATTTGAAACATTTTCGTGAGCTTTTTAATGACGAAAAACACCCAAAAATCATTTATTTTATTTGAAGGATTGAATTCATGACATGTGAAATTCACTCTCTCAGTTAATGACAGCAGTTCCTTTCTCTGTGCTACCTGCAGTTTATCAAAAAGATTAGGTATCCATAAAATTGATTTGCAATGCAGATTATCATTTAAGAATAAAATACCAATTCGAAACAAATCGGAATCACTATGCATTAATCTTATGATAGCTGGTAAGCATCCAGTTCACATACATAGAATTATTACAGAGAAAGGGCATTGGATGAAGAATTACAATTGGTAATGATAGGCTTGTGTGCAAGACAGTGTTGCACATCATCACCTGTGCTTTATAATTAATACATGGAAGTGGAAGTAAGAGACACAAGGGAATGGCCATAAGCAGAGAGGAGATTAGGTTAAACATATAGTTCAAGTTTTTATAATACTGTCAGTCAAAGGATTGCAATTATAGCCAAGGACATCACCAAATCAGTGGGAAAGTATGGAATGAAAATTATTTATTATAAAAGTAAGGCTATGAGGCCTGTAAGAAATAAGTAGGTTGAAAAATAAAAGTATCTAGACACAAATCAGAGCGGTCAACATACTTCACTTATTTGTGAAAAGAAAGTTCAACCAGAAGGTTGGTTTGATAAGCTCACCTCAATGCAAGCCCAAAGGTATTCACAAATCAGATTACGAGTTTGGAAGTATTAAAGATAATGATAAAAGTAATGCTGACTACAAGACAATTTGGTGAAATGTAACAAAACATTGACAGAAGAAATAGAAGAAAATTCAAATAAATTTACATATGAGTATAAAAATTAGTAAAAACCATTTTTATGGAGTAGTGTTAAAAGGCACTGAAGCTTGGTTGTTGAATAAATATAACAGTGGTAGATTGAAGGTATTCGGAGGAGAATGAAAGAAATAAAATGAATGGAATATAAAAGAAACATAGAACGGTCAAGAATAGTAAGGGGAGTGAGAGGAGTGTTGGTAGATATTTGAAGAAGGCATGTAGTGAGTGGATGGAGGAGATACTGAGGCATAATAGGAAACTGAAGCTAACTTGAGGAAGGAAACAATTAAGATGCTGAATAAAATGAATTAATTAGGATTAGTTAAAAAATATTTAACATAATGCAGGCTAATATGGTATTTAGTGCAGTGTACACCATGGTTTATATAAGTACAGCAGTACTTGTGTCCAAAGAGACCAATGTACTACAGTGATTTTTCTATACTTTAAAACCCTACATTGACCATTAGACTGCTGCTGGTAACCAAAGCTGAAGATCTGGGAGCAAGTGTTAGTAACCAAACAAATTTCTGTGTAATAATACATTATCTTCTTTTACTTTGAGGGACTGTTTCTTACACACAAATGGAAAACTGATAAGAAAATATGAGTTGTGATTATGCAATTAGATATATTTATTGTGTAAAATTACAGTTCGTCCTTATTTTTAGTTGAACTGAGAAAATGAATCAATGTACATGCATTCAAATGCAGAGGTCAATGTCAAGGAAGGGAAAATGAATTTTTATTTGAAGCATTAATCTGCCACCTATGTTTTTAGGATGAAATTAAATGATTGAAGATGTTGGTGGATAAGTTGCTAAGGTGGTAAAATTCTATTTATAATTATTAAACACTTTTAGCTTTCCCAATAACAAATAGCTGCTATCAAAGTTACCAACATGGAGGTCAAATTGATAATATTTGATTTCACATACATATTTAATTTCCAGGACATACTCAACAACATATTAAAACAACTTTGCTTCATTACATGACTAAATGGATGTTAATGGCAGTCTACTGGTTTGGTACCTAGGTTTTGTGTAGAAATAGCTACAAAACATGACTACATTTGTAATTCCTGCTTTACGTAATTCCAAATTAGGTAGGTGGTCAGTACAATTAAGCCTAGGGTAATTGGAACACCAGGATATCTGTCAGTACAAGTCTTAGGGTGTGAACACATTGCAGATGACAGAAGAATCTTGATTTTTTCATGTAGAAAGTATTTTGAACCCTCAGCCCCCAAGTCGGAGTAGTTTATTTACCTTCAGCATCGGTTGGACTCACAAAAAGCTATTTGTAATCCTTAACCTTTCACTTCTGTGAATGCACCTAATACGTTCGCACGGTAAGCTGCTGTGAATGTACCTTTCCACCCCCTCTGTGGTGTGCTATCATACTTTGAAATTTTATAAAAATCATGTTTGTCGAGATAAAGTAATAAAAATGCTCCATTCAATAAAGATTTTCTAGATTATTTTTTTTAATTCCATATTTTTATATTTTGGATTGTATTATTTTAAGAGTAATAAAGGTTACGGAGACAAGATACCCTCCATTTTTGCCACACGTGAGAAGTAGGATTCCAGAGTGTGAACACAGCAAAATGGTTAAATCTAGACTTGGGGATTTTTTGTTCATAGTTTTCCAAGATTGATTAATTAATTTTTTGCTATTTATTTGTAGAATCTTCACAGGCATTTTAATTAACTATACAACCTGTTAATATGTTTCTTATTATTACAAACGTAGTCCAAAGAATGCAAAGGTTTAGGACAAATCCTTATGGTTTTTATTCTTTTCTGCAAACATAGTTTTACTATTACTAATGACTAATGACATTTATTTAAAGATGAAGATAATATAGAATGTATAACCAGATGGATCAAGTCATTTGTGACTTTAACGATTAAATTTTAAGCTAGAAATTGACAAGAAATTTTCCATTAAAAGTTTGTCAATACGTACTTTGCTGTGGGAAGGTCATGGGGTTCTAGGGAAATTATTGAAATAAAAGAACACATTTAGGCAATATATATAGATTTATGTATATATTCCTCAAGCCACCAAAATTACATAAGTGATTAATATAATCGGTATGGTAAACATGCGCAACATGCCTTTCATATGCTAATTTAAAAATCTGTGACTTCTGATAACTCATGAATATCATTTAAAATTTTGCTCTTCATACACTTGGCGATCCTGATAACAACAACATACATGTTTTTTGTGAAAATAGACCCAGTTCAAACATAAAACTGTTGAACAAAAGTGAAGTGCATGTAATAATTTACCTGAAGATATTCCAATCACAGTACACAAAATGGATGTCATAATTTTCTATTAGAAAAAGGGATGTTTCAGAGTGAAGATCACTACAACAATAAATAATAAATTTTCAGCAAAAGTAAATAACAGTATTTAAATTCATCAAGACATGGCTAATAGAACAAACAACAAATGCTGACAATCAATGGAGGAAAGGTAGCACTTCATTTTAAAGGCACAAAATTGAGACGTGACTGGAATAAGTTCAGATTACAGTCAATGTCAAGATACAAAATAACTCTGTACATGACCAAGAGAACATGTCCAGCCACTTGTTTACATAAATAAACAAAATAAAAGCAATTTTAGGTTTAAAATAATGATGTAACATTAGCAAGTCAAGTGGAACGTGTTTTTTTTACATACCAGTAATAACTCATTCTGATTGTTTTAAATCTTTAAATTTCAGTTCTTCACAATCATACTGAGCCAAAGTAAAAGTAATACAATGAGAGAGACTTGCCTTAACATTTTTACCATTTAATAAGAACAGCCAAATGCCTTTGTCAGGGATTAGAAAGTGAAAGAACCACATTGTCCACCAACTTTCAGGTTTGGAAGATGGACCTTCATTAATTTAATATTTTTTTTCCAAAGACAGACCAAGTTAAGCCCAGTTAAATGCATGAAAATTATTTTGTATTCAAGAATTGTAATTTACATTTCCAGAAAAATAGGACTTAGGTCAAGGGATTTTTGAGCTATATGCATTAGGGGAATTATATTGGCTCACTATGGATAGATTTAACTGCAAGCCATTCAATAATTTGAATTATCATGGAAGCCATCCATAATACTCTCAAATGTTTGAGAACCACTGACATTGATACTAACCAGATGGTGCATTAGGATTTTCATAGTGCAATTTGCACACTTAAAATGTGATATCCTTAATAACAGATATTTTTACACAGCTATATAATAGCTGAAAATCAAAATGAAAACTCAAGTTGTAATATGAAACATATCTTCAATTACATTTCCTCTTCAATACTATCTAATTGGTGCTCATTCGTGTTGACTCTTGAATATTTAGTGGGCTTATTTCCTTGATATAACTCACATACTTAAAGGGGAAATAATTCTAATCATAACAGGAAAACAAATACAAAATATCTCAAAGAGATCTTGCATTCTTTAAGACAAGAGAAATGAGGTCATAATACTAGTCGAGTAGAATGACGAGTTAAGAAGCATTTACATGGTAAACTGCAACATAAATATAGAATTTTTCAGCTGGATCATAAAAGTACACATGACCTCAGACCCACTTCTTTGGAATGAGCACCAAAACATTAAAAAATCAAATACCAGCCTACGCATAAATTGATGTATTTTCTGTTTCATGTAATACCTGATATATGTTCACATGTAGTTGTGAGCAATTCATATTTTCATGCCAGAAGTACATCAAAAAAACCACCACAAAAGATACTGTTATTATATATAAATAATTTCATATTACCAGACCCACTTGGTCAAATGATATTCCCACCAACACTTATAGTACAAAGTCTACAGGAGATTATGTGACATATAATATCCATATTGACATTTTCCCAGTCAAAAATTTATGCTTAAGGAAAATTTAACCATCACCAATATTCATCCCCAGCAACAGGTACACACTAACAAAGTTGTCCCTAGTTAACTAAATGTATAACTGTACAAAGTTATAAGTTCCAAGCATAGAACTATCTGCACAAAGAACATGTTTAACATGCAAGTATTTTCTGCTATAAATATAATGCAGGTAAAACTGTTTACCCACACTTGAATATTCAAGTCACTGCTTCTACCACTAACACAGTAACCTACATTTGAAAAGCCACATTAGACTCCTCATCAGTTCCAAAAATGCTAAAATTAACATGAAAAAGTGAGGGTAAAGCATTTTCTGTTAATGAAAAGAATCACATAAGATGTACAGACAACAAAATTAAGTTCTTTGTGAGAGGTAGTAATAATTCAAGAGAGATGTGTACAATAATTTAGATAAATCCATTGCTTATGTGTGCAATTAACAGTACAAGAGTAATAATTCAATAATCAACAACAACATTCAGCAACTATTGCATTTCAAACACTGTGACTTCTATTTACAGTGTTCCTTAGTGTAACTTCCTACACAATTAACATTAGATTTTTGACATTTTATGTACAAATTGGATCAAGTCACAGATCATTTAATTTAGTTTTTCAGAGAGTTTTATTTTCTATAGAATAAAATAATTTCTCAACTATGCAAACCAATTTTAGCAGTAACACCTTTAGTGAAGTAATATACTCACAGTATTTGGAAAAAGGTGTACACACAAATACCTATTAAAAGGATATCAGAAACAAAAATGCTTCTTTTTAAAGGAAAAATCACCAATTTGGTGAAACAAGAAATATAAACAAAACACCACAAAGCATAGGAACATTCAGTAACAAATGATTTCATTAAATGATCATATCAGACAGTAAAGCATTAGCCAATGTAATTCCAGGAACTACATTTTTTGGAGCATCATATTTAGAGTTAAGCAAACACACTGTATCAGTTTAAATAAAAAACAAACTATACAGGAAATTTAACACAAAGTTACAAGACATTTCAACTGTGAAAAAAGAAGTAGAAGTGGTGAATTATCCATCTATATTTGATCAGCAAGAAGCAACATCTCAACAACACCAAATTAAATAGAAATTTCCTTAAGTTCCATTTGCTAAGCATATTCTAGCTGTAGTTGTCAAAGTGAAGTGGACTGAGATGGCTACTAGGAGAAACTAATGTAAAAAACAACAAGTTAACAATTTCTAGTCAGGGAACATCAATGAGTCAATTACCCATAATGGCAAAAAGTGATACCCTTGTTAACAAATATTAAAGGTGATTTGCCTCAAACACTTATAAAAGTACAGTCTTAAAAAGTAGGACAGATTTCCCAATATTCTGTAGAAAAGTGTAAAAGAAAAAAGTCATCTACCTCACACTCAGTCATTCAGATTAGATTAATCGTACAGAGGTGTTCATAGATTTATATAATAAGCATAAATTTATGGAAAAAAACTGAAGATATCTCTAATCTGAAATATTCTTTGGTAGAAAACTATTCTTTGAAGAAATATTGCAAAAAAAAGTTTCTAATCAATGAGCCAACAGAGCTAAGTTCCAAGTACAGCATTTGAAAATAAAAAAATCAAAAAAATGCAACTTGGCCCCAAAGGTTTCTATGGTTGGAAAAGAAACCAAAAAAAAAAAACAATCAATTAATGCATAATGAACAGGAAGAGAGATAACACACATGGAAAGTTCTCAGAAGTATGAAAATAGAAAACTGGCTCTAAATTCCTGATATACCCATTTGCAATAAATTTAATGAACTGCAAGTTTTGAGTTAAATACTGAAAGAATGAACTAAGACTGAAAGATCATCAATCAAAACTCAAAAGTATAAAATATAATAATGAGTTTTTAATTTTTATGCAATTTCATTGTGATAATAAGCCTAGTAATGGTAAAAGTTCGATAAAAAACATCACGTTACAGCAAATCAAAGTAGTTTAAACAGTAATTTAAAAAAAAATAACAAAGTTTTGGCTACAGCACTGGACACTTGGGAGAAAAGAAATATATATCTCTGTATATATAACTATATTTATGAGTTTTCCCATGCTTAGGAACATATCACAGGATAATTTCTGCATTGCCATCGCAACATTGATATCAAATCAGAGCACTTTGTCCCTTATATTAAACAGCCAAATTGTAATATGCAAAGTTGAACATGCATACTTTGTAACAAAATCAACAATGAGAGCATGTCAATACTTATGCAGTATCGTTAAAACAATAATTAATTCAGTCTATGAAATCTTTTACTCGAGGGGAAAAAGCTCATAACATTTTCAAGGTTATCGATAACCATTAATTTAACACCACCAGCTACATTTCTTGAGGTACCTACTAGTATGCTCGGGAATCATCAGGGGTACTCATAATATTGAAGATGTATCGTACCATATGCATGCCTTTTAATCATCCACCATAATACCTAACTAATTATCAGTCACATCACTTTCATAACTACTTTATGCTTTTAACATTATTTTATATAAATACATTTTATCTACCAACCACCAAAGCTATTGAGAACCACTTAAATTTTCTATACTTACACATGGAAAAAATATCCACATGTCTTCTTCTTTTGATCATTCCAGATAATTTCTTGCTCACTTAAAACAGGATTAACTTCTTTCTTCTAAAACATCTGAACCCATTGGGTTGATACAAATAATTTCTCAAATAAGAGAGAGCATGTCCTTCCACTATTTCTTCCCCGATTCTTCTTCACTGGACCACCTCTTCTCCTGCTCCTCCAACTCATATTCCCACCTCAACTCCAGTTCCCGCATATCATCTGCTATCCCCTTCTCATAACTGTCCTCCTGTTTTTGGGCAGCAAGAAAAATTATTCATTATTGTTATTCATAACTGAATTACTCATGGTATACTGAAAACAATCTTTACAATCATAGTATGCCTCAACAGTGACCATATTCACATCAAACCTTCTAAAATAAAACTCTTATAAAGGGATGATAACCTCTGAAGGAATTTTTTCTTTGTTTTCAATTACAGAGGCAACTTTTCTCTGGAATATTTGACATTATTGTTTCAATTATGTACTGCATACTTGCAAGCCATGGTTATGCCACAATATTTTCCATTTATTAGCTTAAGTAGAAGACATAATTGAGAAGACCACCCATTATTCCCTATTTCATCTAACCCATCACTTTTTGAATGAAAGAAATATTTTTGTTTTTATTTTTCATCATGTGCTTCAATTCTCATGTCAGCAGAGTATTTTACACCAAATATGGCACCTCAGGAATTAATCTCAGGTAATTTTAGGTTGTAAAAATTTGATCCAGCATATGAGAATTGTTCTATAAAGAATGATTATACAGTTGCTATTCACATAATTTATTGAGATAGATTCAATTTAATGTTATATTGTCAGTTTAATGCATAATTTATATATATATAGAACAAAAATGCTTTTCATGAAGGCCATTTCTTATACTGTGGAGCAAGAAAAACATCGCAAGGGGATAGGTCAGGAAGGTTGAGAAGCATACCGTATGCTGATAAATATAGCCAGTGACAGTTACCGATGAAGGGGAACTTTTCTTTGAACATGTTTGATACCTTCATTTAACAGTTATGTTTCCTCAAAGATCACATGTCTGTTGTAACCATTCACCATGAATGAAATTGAAGCTGGTTCATTCATGTCTACATAGTTAGAAAACCATGAAAACTGTGGATTATTTCCTGCAAGTGTTTGAGGAATAAAACACACCCATTGACATGCAATTTTCAGCTCATGTGGCAGTTATTTCTTCAGTGTCAGGTGCATTATTTCCAGATGTACAATGAAGGATCTTAAATTCTGCCTTAGTATTTGAAAAATAAAGAGCATACAATGCTCTTATTGCTTATAGTGCTACATAACATTTTGTCAGAAAAAAATTATAGTATCTATATTAGTAATATGGCACACCCATCTATGAAGAATTTTATTATAATATTTCTACGCATATCATTTGAATACTTATGTTATTGTAATATTCCAAAAAAATAGGATTTGTATCACATATTTAAACCAGCACAGTGCTGTTAATTCAGCACAGTTCAATACAGTGTTATTTCATATGTTAGTAGTACATATTTTTATGCTTTTTTAGGCAGTCCTAATCTTATGCTTTGCTTTACTCAACTAACAAATGTTTACAAAAACAAAATAAAATCATTAATATATCATTATTTTGAACTAATATACAGTGTATTCCTTCAACAGTATCTAGAAATAGTCATTAGTCATAGTATGATGAATAGTCATTTTTAGAATGGATTAGTCGAATGCTATAATAAAATCCTATCATAACATGGTCCTCTGACTCATAAATATTTCAAACTAAGTTATCCCCAAAACATGCCAGATATTGAGTACACATTTGAAACTATTATTCAAACTGAATGCTAAATTGATATATCTAAGAAATGGTTTTCAATTGGTAGCATATCACCAACTTGGGCCCTGAAAGCACTGAACTGTTTGGATCACCTGATTATAGCACCAAAGCAGAAGCAGCACAACTGGTACTTGTTGGAAAACAAAAATCATTGAAACTCTATTGCATTGTTGCAAGTGACTCAATGAAAGGATTTAGGGAATCAGGAATCTATAAATCATATTAAAAAATTACCATTGCTCAATGATTTTCTCCTAAGTGGTTCAATTGAAAATTGTACAGCTGTCAAAAAACCGTCCACTGATGATTCAGCAACTTCCGCTGTTGACCTTACAGCAGTAAGTAAGTAAGCCTTAAATATGAGATTCCTCAATATTTCAAGTATGTTTTCTACTATTTCTCTCTTCTTGCCTCTGATGCCAATTGTGGGAATATTTTGAGTACATAAAATCAAACTTTTGACAAAAGGTCATACTTACAGCCATAGAATATGAAAATGTATTTTTGTGATTCTAATTTTTATACTCTCCACCTAATTAGAACTTTCAGCTATAAAGCTTGTATTGTTTCATTTGTCATTGCTACTGACGTTGGTTGGGTTTAAATTAAATAAAAACAATTTTTTGAAATATTTTTCATTCATATTAAGAAGCCTAGGTACAATTTTTCATTGAAAATTTATTTATTGGATGCTATTTTTATAGTAGTAGTTTTTACGGGATGTTATCGACAGCTGAGGTCACTTGTGTCATTTAGGATGGATGGGAAGGGAAGGGTGGCGTGAAAGTCAGCATCATAATTAGCCTACTGTTGTCAAAAGGCACCAAAGGATCCGTAATTTAATGTCCCATCTGATGGACGTCGTACTCACTCAAAGGGCTCTCCACAAAGTACCATAAGTAGGGATCAGGACACTGCTGAAAAATATAGGTTGTCTCCAGGATTTGAACCCTCTTGGTGGGAAACCTGTAGGTTAGCCATCGCACCATCCCAATCCTCGATATTTTTATAGAAGTCCACAATTTTATTGACCATTATGGCTAAATGGTATGGTATGGGTATGGCTACTGATAACATGCTGGTATTGAGTCTCAAGAATGACAAAAATACTTACCTTAATCTTTCATATTCTTAATTCACAAGAACTTTATCGTTCAAATTACTCATGGCATTGAAAATAAGATATGAGCATGACAAAAGTAAGTGGATAGCAGTAAAGAATATACTTACATCATCATTCTTATAATTGGAGCTTGATTTAAGGTTCCAATTTACAGGACCATCTTTATTCCAACCTACTGAGGCAAATGTTGGAGACACCAATGATGCTGATACCAGCTGGTTCTGAATAAAAGAAAAAGAAAACATTTATCTTTCATATAAGATTATGTATTATAAATGTAGTTGTATTCCCAAGATTATGTTTGACTTGACGTGGACTAGATAAACTCCAAATACAACCACTAAAGAGATATTTTTCAAACAAGTATACGTGGCAATCAATTTTTCAAATACAGGCAACTATGATTTTGAATGAGCTGCTCGATCGTTTACAGATTGTGTCATATATTGGCCCCCCTTCAATAGAATCCATCATTCATGTATATACACATCTTTATTATTATTACAGTATTGTTTCCTTAAACTTCCACCAAGTAAGATATTTAAAGTGCTTCAATGATTACCTGTAATGATTCATTATTCTTACCTGCTGGGAGCGATGTAATGAAGAAAGTTTTAGGCAGAGTACACTTGTCTGGGATAATTGCTTTTTGAAATGACATGCACATTTTTGGATGTAGAAATATGTAACAGTGAATGATGGTGTTTATACATACACTTTCCGACCACTGTGATGTGAATATGGTAAGATTCAAATAGAAATAATACTACTTTGTAACTTTTTAAAGTTTCCACTGTTTCTCTAATTTTTATGTCAGTTGCCAGTGATTTCAAAGCTTTAATTAAAGCACTAGTTATTTAAATTAACCTGGTAGTTTATTGGCTTTTATTTATGTTCTGTCTGCACTGTCAGGTCTTGCAATCAAGAAATCTTAAAAAATTCCTCTGAGAGTGAACTTTGTAAAACACAATCAAGAAGTACCATTTCAAGATTATTCAGACATCTAAGATATTCAGAGTCATAAGCCCAGTACCACTGCTTGCCAATAATTAGCTATTTTTAAGCTGAATCACAAGAGTACATGAAAATAAAAATAAAGCAACAACAGATTGCTTCAACGTACCCCTATCCCTTAAACCATAGGTACTAGATTTTGGTGCACTTTATATATAATAAATTTTTACACATTTGCACTTGATTGTAAAAAATGAACTACTCCCATGGGAACTACTTGAACTTGAAAATGCTTATGATAATTAAAAGTGGAAAATTCTCTACTTTCTAATGCATGCAATACATGCAATAAGATACATTTGCAGAAAAGAAAAGGGTTATAGTATCAATATGCAAGTACAATTACCAATCTGAGCTCTTTTTCCTTCTCCCTGATTCCTTGCTCTATCAATTGTAATTCCTGAGTTAGCCTCTCCCCTTCGCTCATAGCAGCACCCTCAGTGGCCAGCTATTAGGATAAAGAATGATTAAGAGGGTGAGTATATTAACTTTATTTAGCATTAAAAATATGCTTTGAAAATGAACCTTACCTTTAAATCATTGATTTTTCTTTCTAAATTACGCAATTGTTGCTTCACTCGCTGTGACTCTACTAATAAGCTGTAAAAAAGATTTACACAGTTAATCCAAAGATTTTAAGTTATTTAACTGAAAAATGCTTATGGCTTTGTGACACATTCATACATACTCATTAGAAGTCTAATGGTTAATGGAAGTTAACCAAAACACTCTTCAAGTGTGAACATAAAATAATTGTAAAATTAACACATCCTCCATCCAAGACCATGTAATACACATAAAATACCATGAATATCTATTAAAATGAAAAACTGATAACAGTTATACAAAGTTACTTAATTTATTGATGTAATTCACCCATTTGTGTCATCAGTACTTACTCCTTTGATGCATAAGGCGATGTTGCACACTCAGTGTTTCGACCCTGAACAAAGAGTTGTGGAGGATCAATTATCCCATGTCCGATTGTAATGTAACCATCCCCCAAGCTACTGTTAGGTGCTGCCACAATGTGGCCAGCAGGCAATGGAGCAGTAGGAATGGGACCTTGGAATCCTATAAAGGAAGAGGAATAAAATATACTGCACCACAACCTCACAAACAAAAATTTATTCAAAAACTAGTGATTTCATTAAAAATTTTTAATCCTTTTTCATTCATTCTTTACTTCAATTTTTCATTATGATACTTACCAAGGCACTTTTAAACAATTTTTATGCTAAAAACACATGGAAGAATGACCTCTAAGAGAATAAGAATAACCTCTGGGTCTCAAATTAGATCTAAATCACCAAATAAATAAATGTGTGCTTATATATATTATTATTATTAGGTAATCTACCGGTTAAGGTAGGTTTTTGGATGGACACAAATATCAAATAAATATTTTGTAACTCCAAACGAAACCCAATCCAGCAACCCAAACTACATCAGGTCCCTCTTCATATCTGTGTACCTCCATCCTCCCTTCATCCCATCCAACATCCCTATCCTGTTCCTACCCTTTCCTCGCTTGCCCAACATTCTCCCCTCTATTACCTTCTTCAACATTCCACTCCCGCTCAATCAGCCTTTCATCCTTTTTTCTTGCCTCCATAGGATTTCTCTCAACAAACCCCTCTCCTCACCCACCATTTCTAGTACTTCCTCATTTGTTTTCCTTTCGGTCCATTTCACCTTCTCCATTCTTCTCCACACCCACATTTCAAAAGCCTCCAATCTACGTCTATCCTCCTGCTTCAGTGACCACGTTTCCGCGCCGTACATAGCTACGCTCCATATCAGAGTTTTTACGAGTCTTGTCTTAACATCCCTACTCAACGTCCCCGTCATCAACTCCCTCCTCCTTGAGAAAGCCTCCTTGCCTAGCGAAATTCTTCTCCTTACGTCCCTACTACTTTGACCATATTGGTCCAAAACACTTCCGAGATATGTAAACTGTTCTACCTGCTCTATTTTTTCCCCGCCTATTTTAATATTTAGCTTAGCCTTTTTCTTTCTGGAAAATCGCATAACCTTTGTTTTATTAATATTGATTCTCATCCCATATTTATCGCACTGAACCTCCAATTCACTCAGCAATGCTTGCAACCCCTTGGCTGACTGAGCAACTAATGCTTGGTCATCAGCAAACCTAACCGATTTTACGAATTCCCCTCCGACTTTCATTCCTACCTCCAGTTCTTCCCATGCCTCTTTAATCATTTCCTCTACATATACGTTGAACAGTACCGGTGACAATGGGCAACCCTGCCTTACACCTCTTCCTAACACTGCCCATCCGGACTCTCCGTTCCCCACTCGCACCTGAGCAGTCTGAGACATGTACAGGTTGCGGATCAGTGTCCTGTCCCTCCAATCCATTCCTATTTTCTGCAATACACGCATTAATTTTTCCCAATTCACTCTATCAAACGTTTTGTAGATTTCAAAAAAGCGTTTGATAGAGTGAATTGGGAAAAATTAATGCGTGTATTGCAGAAAATAGGAATGAATTGGAGGGACAGGAGACTGATCCGCAACCTGTACATGTCTCAGACTGCTCAGGTGCGAGTGGGGAACGGAGAGTCCGGATGGGCAGTGTTAGGAAGAGGTGTAAGGCAGGGTTGCCCATTGTCACCGGTACTGTTCAACGTATATGTAGAGGAAATGATTAAAGAGGCATGGGAAGAACTGGAGGTAGGAATGAAAGTCGGAGGGGAATTCGTAAAATCGGTTAGGTTTGCTGATGACCAAGCATTAGTTGCTCAGTCAGCCAAGGGGTTGCAAGCATTGCTGAGTGAATTGGAGGTTCAGTGCGATAAATATGGGATGAGAATCAATATTAATAAAACAAAGGTATGGAGCTTATATATATGATGGGCTTATATATATATATATTATTATTATTAGGTAATCTACCGGTTAAGGTAGGTTTTTGGATGGACACAAATATCAAATAAATATTTTGTAACTCCAAACAAAACCCAATCCAGCAACCCAAACTACATCAGGTCCCTCTTCATATCTGTGTACCTCCTTCCTCCCTTCATCCCATCCAACATCCCTATCCTGTTCCTACCCTTTCCTCGCTTGCCCAACATTCTCCCCTCTATTACCTTCTTCAACATTCCACTACCGCTCAATACGCCTTTCATCCATTTTTCTTGCCTCCATAGGATTTCTCTCAACAAACCCCTCTCCTCCCCCACCATTTCTAGTACTTCCTCATTTGTTTTCCTTTCGGTCCATTTCACCTTCTCCATTCTTCTCCACACCCACATTTCAAAAGCCTCCAATCTACGTCTATCCTCCTGCTTCAGTGACCACGTTTCCGCGCCGTACATAACTACGCTCCATATCAGAGTTTTAACGAGTCTTGTCTTAACATCTCTACTCAACGTCCCCGTCATCAACTCCCTCCTCCTTGAGAAAGCCTCCTTGCCTAGCGCAATTCTTCTCCTTACGTCCCTACTACTTTGACCGTATTGGTCCAAAACACTTCCGAGATATGTAAACTGTTCTACCTGCTCTATTTTTTCCCCGCCTATTTTAATATTTAGCTTAGCCTTTTTCTTTCTGGGAAATCACATAACCTTTGTTTTATTAATATTGATTCTCATCCCATATTTATCGCACTGAACCTCCAATTCACTCAGCAATGCTTGCAACCCCTTGGCTGACTGAGCAACTAATGCTTGGTCATCAGCAAACCTAACCGATTTTACGAATTCCCCTCCGACTTTCATTCCTAACTCCAGTTCTTCCCATGCCTCTTTAATCATTTCCTCTACATATACGTTGAACAGTACCGGTGACAATGGGCAACCCTGCCTTACACCTCTTCCTAACACTGCCCATCCGGACTCTCCATTCCCCACTCGCACCTGAGCAGTCTGAGACATGTACAGGTTGTGGATCAGTCTCCTGTCCCTCCAATCCATTCCTATTTTCTGCAATACACGCATTAATTTTTCCCAATTCACTCTATCAAACGCTTTTTCGAAATCTACAAAACAGGCAAAAACGTCCTGATTGTATTCTATATTCCTCTCGATTAGTGATCTCATTACTGCAATGGCATCACGCGTACCTCTTCCTTTCCTAAAGCCAAACTGATCATCCCCTAAGTAATCATTTGCCTTACTCTCTATCCTTTTGTTGATGATCCTGAGAATAACTTTAGCTGCGTGGGATATCAAACTTATTGTTCTGTAATCCTCACATGACGTAGACTTTGCCTTTTTTGGAATAGGAACTAACACCGATCTCACAAAATCTTCCGGCCAGATTCCTTCCTCATAGATACTACGAATCAGTCCATACATGGCCTTCTTCCCACATTTTCCTAACCATTTCAACATTTCTACCAGAATTTTGTCCACCCCCACGGCCTTATTTGCTTTCATCTCCTTTAGTGCCCTTTCTATTTCATCGTCGAGTATTCCTGGACCTAAGCTATCTTCTTCTACGTCATGTTCCTTTTCTATGTCTAACCTTGTCGGCCTAAGTTCTTTACCATACAGTGTTTCTATATATTCCTTCCACCTCTCTTGGATTTTTCCTGGTTCAACTATTATCTTACCCCACTTATCTTTCACTGTTAGCACAGATCTTGCCTTCTTACTTCCCGATAATAACTTAACCTTGCTGTATAGAGCACCAATTTCACCCTTCTTCTGTAAACTTTCCATATCCTCGCATTGCGTTTTCCACCATTCTTCTTTTGCTTTATTTGTGGCCCTTCTCAATTTATTGTTTAACTCTTTGTACTTCATTTTGCCTAACTCTGTGTTTACATTTTTCCATCTTCTTCTCTCATCCATCTTTGCAATCATCGCATCCGTTACCCATGGTTTCCTTATCCTTTTCCCGTTAATGGTTCCTATAGTGTCTTTAGCGGCTTCCAATATCCCTTTCTTGATACATTCCCATTTTTCTTCGATAGTGCTCAGTTCTTTACCGTCATCCATCATTTTCTCTACAGCCTGCTGATACTCCTTCCTCGTTAATCCATTTACTGCTTCTAAATTCCATTTCCTAACCCGCTGCCCTTGCCTTATCTTCTTGAAACGAACATTACATTTCATAACAACTAAATTGTGGTCAGAGTCCGCATCCGCTCCTGGGAAACTGTGCGAATTTATCACACTGTTCCTAAACCTGTGCCTAACCATAATATAATCTAACTGATACCTTTCTGAGTCACCTGGCATTTTCCATGTATACCTACGCCTTTTGTGGTGTCTAAACCATGTGTTGGTGATGACTAACCCCTGTCTCCTGCAGAATTCAATTGCTTTCTCCCCGCGTTCATTCCTCGTGCCTAACCCATAGTCCCCCACCTCACCCCCATCTCTTCCTTCGCCTACCGTCGCATTCCAATCCCCCATCACTATCAAATGTTTCCCTGCAGGAACACTCGCGATGATATCCTCTAACACATCGTACATCCTATCGACTTCTTCCTCCTTGTGGTTGCTCGGTGGCATGTATACCTGAACAATGACCAAGTTCGTCGGCTCTGCTTTAATCTCTACGAGTAAAATTCTATCAGTCGCTTGCTCTATGTTGACTACGCTTCTTCCTACCACTTTATTTAAAATTACGGCAACCCCTCGTTGGCTCTCGTCCCCGCCGCTGTATATCACTCTATAATTGTCACTCCAGTAATCCCCGCTATCCTTCCATCTCACCTCGCAGAGACCTAAAACATCTATATTACCTCTTTCCATCTCTCGCTTAATATTTTCTAATTTGCCTCTCCTCAACATTGTCCTGACGTTCCAGGTTCCTATTCTAACTACTTTCGTCTTCTTCTGCATCTTCTGTCCTGCTGCTGTTATTTCTCCCCCGCAAGGATTTCGTGGGATGACGACCGCAGAAGCCTTGCCTCCCCCGCTGCCGGGCACGACACACGGCCCCTTGGGCCGAGTCTCACAGTTGCCAGGACTCAATTTCTGTTTTGCGTCCATCATATTTTCTTGGGAATGATAATTGAGGTGGTTTCCCGTTGCCTTCCTCAATAGTGTGTTTTTAACGTGACACCATCACTTAATGGCCGCCCCACTGGGGTCAGACGCCATTGCAGCCGCCTCACTGAGGAACAGACGCTGCGTGGACTACCTTTCGTCTGGCTCCTAACCTTCGACCTATCTGGCATGGGTGACCCTTCCAGGAGTAATTATTATTACTCCCGCCAGCACAGCTCTAGGGGTAATCGGAACACACAAGCCCTTCCACCACGACAAGGTTGTAGTCCATGGGAGGGATATATATATATAAATATTAACTAAATATTCTACAAGGCCATCCATACAAATCACTAAGGATGACATTTCAAAGCAACAGGTTGAATGGTTGACCATAATCGTGAATATATGGCATACATGACAACTATTGTTACTGAAGATCATAAAAATCAATTTTGGTGCATGTTTATCATCCTCCATATAAAAAGAGACGTTTCTGGCATGATATGGTGGAATAACATGATTAATTAAAATTAGCAATTTTCCACAAAAATGTACATTACAATTTTTGTGGAAAATTGCTAATTTTAATTAATCCTCCATATAGTCCAGACATATCCCCATGTAACTTTTTCCTGTTCCTAAATGTGAAGAAAGAACTTAGTGGAAAGTGTGTTTCATCATCAGAAGCAATTATGCAAATAAAAAATTGATTTATTCATCAGTATTTCAATCCTAATATTGGTTCACTGCTGCCATTTATTCTTCTCTATTTAGTGCTGATTTCCTCACCTCTTAATATCTATGGGGTTTTATGTAATTATTAATTTGTTCTATAGACCTATGATTGCCGGCCCCAGTGGTAACAGGGTAATGTCCTTGCCTACTACCCATAGGTCGAGAGTTCGATTCCCGCATAGGTGGGTTTTTCTCCACATAGGGCTTGGGTGTTTGCAATTGTCTTAAATGTAATGTACAAGGATTAGGTAAAAGAAGGGACTATGAAGTCTAAATCTCTCCTTCATAAAGTCAAAAAATAAATAAGAATAAAAAGTAGAAAAGCAAAGCAAAAACTCATAATTATCTCAGCATTTAAATCTTAAGATTGATTGACTACAGCCCTCCAATCATCTCTCTATTGCATTCATTCCCTCACCCTTAATACCTTTTCTACTGTATTCCCTTCTTAATTTGTCCTATGTATGTCTCTTGGTCTTCCTCAGGAGATATTACCTTCTGTTTTGTTTTTAACTAATTGATTATGTCCCAAGGTTGTTCCAATCCATCTTGCTCTTCTTTTCTGTAGAGTTGTCCATATAGTACCAATCTTCATTTGCTCTTCTTTGTATATAATTCCTTGTTCCTCACTTTGTCAGTCAACTTAATCTTCAGCATTCTCATCCAGTACCATATTTCAAAGGCTTCTATTCTTTTCAAGTTGATTTTTTCCAATGTTTCACTCCTCTGATCTGTAGAGTGACATACTTCATGCAAACATTTAGACGAACCGCCTCCTTGTGTTGCAACCTCATGTTCTTTGAACATTGTACTTGCCACTTCTCTATGAATGTCTTTTTAGTTTGAGCTCTCTTTTGCATGACGTTGGTTGAAATTCTTCCATCCCATATTATACTACTAATCAGGTAGATAAAAGGATACTCCTCGCTCTACACGGTCTGGTGCAAAAATTCATACAAATTAAACAATTTTCCCAAACATTTTTCTTCACAAAAATGTAAATGTTTACAAAATTTTTTGTACTAAATTGTTTGTATGATCATAAACAACAAATTTATTCCATGTATCCCCCAGTTGTTCCAATGACAGCCTCCATTCTTGGTCTGGAGCATTTGCAGGCCCATTTTAATGCACCACGGTTCATATCAGCAAAATATCATTTCAATAATAGCTCTCAATGACAATATGTTCAGATGTCTGGGCTTGTTGATGGTCCATTGGACCATACTCCACACATAGTAGTTCAACAGTTTTAGATCTGGGCAGTTGGGAGGCAAGAATTCTTTGGACCAAAACATATTGATATTGTCTGACAACCAATTTTGCACTAATTGATTCGTATGACCTGATCCTGCCGGAAAACATATGACCTTCCAGATGACACAGTTTCCACCTATGGCTTTGACACATTTGTCAGAACACATAAATGAACTTCTTTGATATTTTACCCTTTGTTGAAGAAATGTGGTGGAATGACATCACCTTCACTAGACACAACTCCTAGCACATGGACATTCTATGGTGCCTCGCTGTTCCTCATCTCTAACAGCTGTATCAAAGCCACTTATCTCTGGGCCCTATTTGTCTTCTGCAATCATGATTTCTTTTTTAATAAAAAAATATGATCACTCATTACTGAACAGTCCTCATAATTTTCTTACAGAATACTATTAAATATTTCAAGAGTTTCACTAGTAGCATTATTATTTGCAGGATGTTGAAAAATAGTCGAGAACTGATTTCCCTGACTAATGGATCCCTTGCCCTAATCATCAATTATTTCATTTATAACATACAGGATGCGGCAATATAACTTCCTTTTTTTAAATGAGTTTGCTTTAGAAAAAAGGAAGTTATGTTGCCGCATCCTGTATCACTTCAACATACCCAGATACTTCCCAAATGAACACATACTGCACATTTCACTGAAAGGATTACTAGAAAAAATAAAAAGCAGAAATAAACAGAACTCCACCCACCTTGAGAGCTGTTAAAGTACCACGATGCCACTGGACTCGCTGCTGGAACAGGCCTTCGAACCATTGGAGTAGATATTGTGCTGTCTCCAAAGGATGATGATGCCTGCACAGAGTTGCTCGGCCTCAAAATGGTTTTCGACATTCGGGATATTGGTCCATATTTGCTGACAATTGGAGGGTCAAATGGAATGAAGTCATCATCCACCAGGGAAGTTTCAGCTCTAAATAAATGAACGTGAGACGGCAACTTAAATGTCACCACAAAGTCCCTTGGATGCATCGAAGTGAGCTTAATTCCAAGGATTTCACAAGTTAATCTCACCTGTATAAAGTAGTTGGTGGTCCGTTGGTGGTGACGTGGCTAACTTGAGAGTTGCCACCCATTCCTGTGTGAAATATTCCTCCAGAAGTCCATATGGAGTACGTTGAGGTGCAGACTTGATTATCAGTGTTAAGCAAGGTGGTTGTCTAAAATGTTAAGATGAGAAATATTTGTACAGAGAATAAAGGTTATTTAGCCTCTTGAATGCCATAGGTACAGAGCATGAGACCAATGTCAAGGAAGTGAGCATATGTACAATCAATACATTGTACATTGATTGATTGGGTTAACATGGCTTTATCAGCAATTTGTTGATTATGGTTAATTGGTTAGATAATCTAAGCTTATTAGGAGAATGACAAACAACTTTGACTGTAGATTGGACGTTTGATGGAGAAGAGAATAGTAACTGACACAAACAACAACCAATAATGCATTATACGTAGATTTTTATACTATTACTCATGTAAGCACCAGGGAGTCAAGAGGTATACGCATAATAGCAATGTCAACATTAAAACTGATTTTAGAAAATACTCACTGCTCTGGCTTGGCAAGAAGCAGAACTAGATATAGCTGATGCAGCTGACTTCCCAACCACCTTTTCCAACTGTGATATTATTTCTTGTTTTCTTTGCTGCAATATGGCCAGACTTTTTGATGCAACCCTCTGCAATACGGACATTTAATGTTTTTATATTGATACAATGCATACTGGAATAAGTTTTCAAAATATAATATGGAATCTGGGACAAATGCATGTATCTTTACATAAATTAATTCACAGCATACCTTGATACCTGTGGAGCTAACAGGTACAGACCAAGTCTGACTCATTGATGTTATGGCTCCTTGATTTTTGCCAATATTGTTTTCCCAAGATCGATTCAAATTTCGAAAAGATTCCAATTGTCTCTGCTCTGCCAGTGGTGGTACAGACCCAAACTCTGCTTGTGAAGGGGCTGCATACATGGGGCCTGGGGTCATCACCATACTATGTGGTGCAGCACTGAAAAATCAATTACTTATATAGTAAAACCACTGCCCAAATGTTGACAAGCCAACCACATCTGCTGCTTTTTATCTGCAAGAAGTTTCCATTTCAAACTCAAATGGCAAAACATGAGGTCATCATGGCATGCCTAGGGTGTCAAGTTTGTAAATTCTATTCTTTTTATGCTTTCTAAGTCATATTATAATTTTTCTTAGCTTATCTCTTTTAGTGCAATCAAATTTTAAATGAAATATATATCAATTTACATAATATGTAATAGTACTCATATTATTTACTTGAAAAACAAAGGAATATTCTACAATTGCTATATTTTAAAAATGAAATTCACCATAAATCATAATTTTACAAAAACAAGAGATGGTGAAAAAACATACGTGAAGAACTAAGAAAGTAGTCACATCAGCTCATTTTGCAAACATATTTTCCTCCATAATCTAAAAATATTGAAATTGATGTTTGATTAAATTAGCCGGGTTAAATCACCTGTAAATGTCAGGGGTGAATGTTCCTGGTGTGGGAGCAAACATTTGCTGGGATGGCTGGTATACAGATGACTGACCAGTTGGGGTGAAAGATGTATTGTAAGGGCTGTAATCCATGCCTACCCTTGGAACTGCAACTCCAATGGACTGACCTACAACAGCTGGAGGAATTGGTGGGCTGACCTGCACTGATGGACTCGCTCCTAAATATCCTACACAGTAAACAAATTCACTTGAGAGATATAACAGGCAACATAGATCAGAAAAGGTTATTTATATCTCAACTTAACATTCTCACCCATTGAATGAACTCAAGAGCAACCACAAACAGAATCAACCTCAAGAGAGTACCCTATGCTACATAAGTTAGAAATAGAGGGGCTCAAATTGAAAAACTGGATGGCACAGTGCAAACCCATTTACTTGGCATACAAGGGTTAATGTGCTGACAAAGCTACTGAAGTTTGAATGACTAACTCTGTCATCATCCTCAGGGCGTTGATCATCATCATCAACGAGATGATGACAGAGTTAGTCATCAAAAAGTTGGCAGCTAACACTTTGACCTGGTGGAAAACCCATGAAAATTTCACAAGACTAGATGAAATACTACTCCCACAGCAGCGGAATGGTGAAGTAGCCTGAGGGCATATAATTGACTGATAACTTAATGTGAAATTGATCTCCAATGGAGATAAACTTTTTTCTACTAATTGAAGAAGAGAATAACTTAGTGAAATGACGTTACAAACCTTATTGCTACAGAAGTTAACTAAAAAAGGTGGTACACATTTAATGAGTAAAGATTGGTTAATTAATCAGAATTTTTTGACAGAGGTTATTATAGAATTACAAGGTCTGTCCCAAAAGTAGTAAGACTGAGTTGATTAAAACATATTTATAGCCAAAATTGATACATTCACTCAAACATTTTCGATATATCACACTTGTGCATCCAAATGCAGCTGTCGATGGGTTTTTGATGACTCATATGCCTTCTGGAAGGTGGCACCTGGAATGCTCCTAAGCTCTCTCATCATGGCCTATTGTAATGCTTCCACCGAGCCATGGTGACATATTTCAGCATGGGTTTGAGGTGTTCACATCTCGTCCCCATTAATGGCATTGTCAAAAAAATTATAGATCCTTACTCACATGGTTAAGAAACTCTTGGCAGATCCATGTGCGAGCTTCCTTTTGTTCATCCAAGAGCAATTGCAGTACCATCTTCACAAACGCCTTTCTCATGCCCATGTTTTTGGTAACAAGTCAATTTACATCACTTTTAGGGATGTCAAGTTCATCAGAAACCATGCAAACACAATCTGCGATCCCTGTCAAACCAGGCCTTTACCCATGCGAGATTTTCATCAATTTTAAAGGTCGAAGGGTGTCCTGAACATGTAGTGTCTTCAACATCTTCTCTATCTTTCCGAAACAACTAAAGCCACTCAAAAACACCCGATCTACCCATGGCGTTATTTCCATTAGCTGGCTAGACCATGTTATGAATCTTTTTCCCAGTTTTGCCCAGTTTTACCCAAAATTTGATGGCATAGGGCTCTTCCATAACTGGTTCAAGATGGAGCGTTACGAGGTCATATTAGAGAGGTTTCGCAAACGAATGATCCACACTCTACAAAGGCCAGGAGCCAACTACCACTGGCCTCCAGCCTTTCCTGGCACTCCCCTCCCTAGAACCCAGCCAGAGAAACCGCAACCCATATGTTGTCTATCCAGGAAAAAATAAGTCATACTACTATGGGAGCAGACCTTGTAGTGCATGGCCCTACAAATATGATGGGGAAATGGTAACAGACATAGAAATAAAAAACGGTGCACTGTTATTAAGAGAATACATTTAAGCATTAAAAATACCTAAGAATGATATTTGATAAATTAAACTGGATAACTAACAAATGTGAAAATTTCCTGACATACTGCAATCTTTGTCCAAAGAAAACAATTGCAGGAGTAAACAAGCAAAATGTAACGAAACTATGATAGGGCTCATCCTAACCAAAAAGCTGATAAAAAATAACAAATTAAATTTAAGAAGGATTTACTCAATTTTTCAAGTGAGATAGAGACAAATTTGGCATTTGATTCATTAGCCATGTCCAAGATTAAGAAAAAATAATACATAGCAAAAAAAGTCAATCTGGGCATGAAGTCAATGCATTCTTTATGATGATAAAATCCAACCAATCAAGGGTAAAAACCCTTTAAATAAAAATCTGCATAACTAAACATCTGGTGCCAAATTGCTAATTTCTTGTGCAACCTAAAGTCCAATGACCATATGCACAAAATTCTGAGGAACTTCAGCAGAGATGGTCAGGGTATGGAAAAAATGAATGAAAATGTGTACTTCGATGAATATGATAACAACACTTATACATGGCAGAGAGAAAATAGGTAAAATTATCAGTTTATCCCGATAAAATTAGAGCTGTACCAATATTGTTACACCAACTGAACTGAAGCTGACCTCTAAATATATTCAGACCTTTAAAGAAACCTAAACACATCAACTGTTTACAAACAAAACAGCATTTGTTTCCTAATTCATTGGAAAAATAGTCTTAGGAGATTGATGTCAACCTCGTAGTGCAATAACAGAAGATGGCAAAGACATATGATTAAATAAAATGGTGATGTTCAGAATGGGTAAAAAAATATTTACAGTTTGACCCTCTGGCATGTTAACAATTGGTAGGCACAAAATATATTCTCAAGAGGTGTATCATAAGAAGGGGAAATGACATGATAATACTACATTCATGTGGTTGGAGACTTTGTTGTTGTTATTAATCACTGTCATCATGTTACTGTAGCCTACCACTTGCCTCTACAGGACTGGACTATTTTTGTGAGTTTTCCCATTGGCCAAATACCAAATGTCTGTGACTACCATTTCATAGTCCATTGTTTCCTCATATGAATATATGCATACTGCAAATTTTCTGATTTGATGGATTACATAACATATAGCCATACTTTAGTTGTGACTGGGATTAATAATACAAGATTTCCCAGGAAAAAATAGAAGTCTACACATGGAATTTACCTTCTCTTATGTTGGCATTGTCAAAAGAAGATGGGGTGATTGTTGGGGTGTTTGAATAAAGCAAATCATCTGCCTGAACGTAGACCTTGTCCTTGCTCAAAAATTCAGGAGTCTGTTTTTCACCTTTGGAGTTATGCACATGCTCTACAACCTTGGAGAGGCCTGTACTATTTCTTGATCCTACTTTCCGATTTTTAGCTCTATACCTGTAAAAGAAATTTTAATCAACATGAAACAATGGTGAAAGAGATCCTGATATTTTCTTAAGCTTTAAAATATATGCACAAGTCTGTCAAACAGTATTACAAATTGACATACTTTTCCAATTCTTCCTCAGAGTGGGCAAATGTGCAATTGCTTCCTCGAGGACAGCTTCCTCTTAGTGTGAGATCCCTACACATGCTGATTTTGTACTTTGCATTGTGGGCATGGCCAGCTTCTTGTAATTTTCTACTCCCATGGTGTTGGATGAACTCCACCAAACCTGTTACAACTGTCCTTACTGCCTCGAGGGCTCCACAACATTCAGACCAAATGGGCACAGTTGACTCTGAATTACAAGAATGAAAGGAGTCAAAGGCATGCAATATAAAATAACCAGCAATTAATGAGGCCAATAACAGCATAAAATGTGTATTAAACACAAATAGGGGTCTAATACAAGCAAAATGTTTTCACTGCAACCATTTTCTCTTCAAGGTGAGGTTAAGGTAAGGAATTGAATACAATGTATTGTCCAAATGTGACAACATGGAAAATTATTTTTTGTTAGATTTAAACCTTATAATAATTATAAACAGATAAATCAGTCAACTGTACATGAACACATCTATTTTTTTTTAATTTGCCAAATACAATCAACCAATCATCTTATCAGGGATTTAGAAATGAAAAACTAGTAAGTTATGGATACAATATTTTACTAAAACTTCCAGACATTCCAAAAATGGAAGCTAAAAGCTGAAATAACTAAAATGACTAAAACTTTTCTTATATAATAGTGAATCATAGTCTTCTTTGAGATTGAGTTGTGAGAGAACTTTTTCCTCCAAAAATACATACTGCAGGCAATAACATGTACTAGTTAAGCACAGCTGACCTGGACTTGGATCAATAGCTGCTAGCAGTTCCAGATGTGGCCTCAGGATTGATAGATTTCCAGGATCTCCAGTCCTCTGAAGAGCAATAACAAGCTCTTGCACAGACTGAGCAAACGACTGAGGTGTTTGCAGTTTATCAATAATACTCTGCATATGAGATTTGTGAGCAGTATCCCCATAGAGAAGAGCTGACCACTGATCGGGAGCAATCCTCAGTCCAGCTTCTGTAGCTATTTGGACAATCTGTGCATCATGCTCCCTCCGAAGAGCTTCATATGTTCTAAATTCTTCCTTAAGCTGCATCAAGGATGAGTCACCTTCCCTCTTTGATACCTTGATATTTAGTGCAAAAATTAAGCATTGTAATAAAACATGTTCCAGCATACTAATTAACATAGTTGGTGATCAAAAATTGAATGGGATGCCACTTATAAAACTGCTTTTGCAACCACTTTGAAATGGAGAGGTTCATTATTGAATGAACAAAAAATAATATTACATGTAATGAAGTGATACGATTATTTTTCCTGTAACTGAGTAAAACTATAAGGACACAGATAATTGTGTGATTCTGTGATGTAGCTTTTCAACATTTACACAAATTGATATTTAGGCACCACTACAGAAAAATTAAAATTGTAAACCAGAGAAAGGACAACATAAATACTTATAAATGAATTTAAGAAGAAATACCAATTCAGTTTGGTACAAATTACACAAATCAGAGAAATTTATGCACACACATATATTTTTCATAAGAAGATAAGGCAATTTTGATGATGAAATCAATAATGAGCACTCTGCTGGTGTTAGGTCATCACTTGTGTTATTCATATATATATTCCACCCAACCTCACAATCGAATCAACATTTGTCAATGAAGAACTACCCAATGTGGCATAGGCAAACATAATCTTTCCTTAATTTGCTGGATAAGGAAAGAGATTAAGGTGCTAAATATTAGAAAGTAAGTTCATACCTTAAAACATGATGCCCTATACAAAAGCTGTACAACATGTCCAATGCTTGTTTTTGATGCTTGAGGAAAGTGAGGCTCAAGTCGTTGCACAACAAACATGACCAACACCTTTCTTGACAATGCAGAGCCATCTTCTAGAGCTAGTAAAACCAGTTTTAGAACTTCTTCCTGCATAGCTAAAATAAAGTAAAAACTTTTAGATTCAGGCTATTATAACAATTATTCAGCAGAAGTTTATAACTCTTCATTCAATTGTGTCCAAGGGAAGTAGGGTTGGATAATGTAACAAAATTAAGTATGCGGGGAAATTCACACAAGCACAACAAATATCAACATAGAAAACAGGAAAATATATCCAGCAAATACAAAATGAAGTTGGAAAACCATTATCATAGATTTAGGGATGTCTCTTACAACTTGAAAGTGAAATCTATTGATTATTTAAATACTGACTGGTTTTTGCAATAGCATCTTATTTTAAAATTTAATTTTCTTCTCATTTGTCTCAAAATCTATTTTAAATCCTTATATGTATATATTCTGCATTAAAATTGATGTTAATGGGGGAAAACTATACATGCTAGCTAAATTGTTATTTACATTATTTTTTTTAAAGTCAAATAGTTCAACTTGTTAATTGTATTCAATCAAGTATAGTTATGGCTAGTGCCCTTCTGAGATGATTGGAAAACAATTACACAAGTTTGTTGAGCAAAGGTTTAGCACAATGCTTAGGATAATTTTGTTAAACATTATATAATGTATATATAAATTTGTGATATGTTTGCTTGCCTTTTTTTTGTTTGTACTACTCTTCCCAATAGGGCACATAAAGATGCAATTATATCATAACTATTATATCATGACCATTATTGATTTATTATTGATCTAACCCATAAAGATACAAACTACTGTGGGGAATTATGATTAAGTTAACAAATACTAGTGAAGTATGATGAAGATGACAGAAAAATCTTTCCATGAAAACTTTGGTTTTTGTGCCCCAGAATTGTGAGTGCAAAAAATAAACATCTACATCTATCAACACTGCATTCAGTTTCTTTTCTTTTATTTCAATGATCTGGCTCAGTGGCACTGATAATGGCACTGTGTGGCATCTTTGTTATTCCCTGAATCTCAGAAGGGAACTTGATTGCTACATAACTTTCCAAAAGTCTTACCAGGAATGGGATTAAACAATAATTGAAAGATACCAATCACACTTTTTACGAAAGAAAATAAAAATTTATGAAATCTATTTTCAGAAAAGCTAACATTAGATACTTCATCAAAATATTTATGATAGAAATTACTCGTTACTGCTGAAAATGAAATACAAAAATTTGCAAATGGGTGTATGCCCATCAAAATAAATTTACAATCAATTTTACATACAACATACAAACACATCATACAAATTTACAAGAATGTTTAAACTAAAATATTAAATATTATTGATCAATTTTTGATTTTGTAATCAAAATTAAAAACTTTTAAGACTGTTAAGTATTTTAAAAAAATTTAAAAAAGTATAAGTTTCAAAGCATATAATTTTCTTTACCATTGTAACTTTATTAAAATTATGAGGTGCTGGGAAGAGAGAATAGCATGGATAATCTGCAAAAACTTTTTTCTTACCAACTACATTTTTTTATTTAAAGTTATTAGCATTACTATAGAAAAAACTATGTTTTTCTTCTTACCTGTTCATAGCCAACAATCAATTTTCTTTAAATTCACTTTAAAGCTCAATCAAGTACTTATAAGACTTCACTAACGTACTTGGCCATGATGCATACAACATTTTCAACATAATCCTTATTAATAAATGCTAATATACAAGCATTGCTTGTATTGCTTAGTTGCATCATTTACATTCTACATGGGAGCACTGGGAATCGGTAAACACTACTTTTCTTTATGCCCTTCTTTATGATTTTAGGTCTAGGTAAGGACAAAAGTCAACATGCCATAAACATCTTTATCCTGTGGAGAGCACCATATTTTTGGAGATTTTTCCTCAAGATATATCCAACAGATTCAGGTGAGATGTAGTGGAAGTTTGTCATTATGAGAAAAACAAATTTGCACTTTTCCCACAGATTTATTTGTAATGTACAACGCATTTCAGTTCATCAAACCATCTTCAGGTACATCTTGTCTTGTACCTGAAGAGGGTTTGATGAACTAAAATGCATTGTACGTTACAAATAAATCTGTGGAAAAGTGCTAATTTGTTTTTCTCATAATTTCCTTGAGCAGTTAGTGATTATTATTATTCTACTCTTTAAGGAAAGTTTTGAATGCACACAGACTGTACCTACTTGCCTCTCCTAACAAAAACAACCTGCCATATGACACTATAGTAAGCCCCTCTATAATTTCACATACTTTCATCTAAAATTCATACATCCTTTCTACCTTTCAATCCGTTCAACATACCTATCCTGTCCTTACCTCTTCCCTGTTTGCCTAACATTCTTCCTTCTACTAATCTTCAACATCCCTTTACCAATCAAAACACTCTATATCCACTGTTCCTGCTTATTTTGGATTTGTCCCAACAATCCTCTCTACTTCTAGTACTTCCTTATTTGTTTTCCTTTACATCCATTTCACCTTTTCCATCCTTCCTCCAGCTTCCATCCACATTTCATAAGCATCTAATATGCACCTATTGTCTTACTTCAACAGCCACATTTTCACAGTGGATGAAGTCATAGTCTATAAACTATAAACACTATTATCAACCCTAAGGTTGGTTTGGTAGGTAACAGCAAGAGTTCCCCCAATACTATGCCTGATGGCATGTGAAATTCAAACATCAAGATGGGGGAGTCAGTTGCTTTCCCTGTGCTGGCTATGGTTTCCCACAAAGATCTGGTACCCCAAAAATCACAGAGTTTGGGTGGAGTTGAGGGTACCCAAGAGGCATGCCTGTGAAGTGAACCTGGGCCTTCAGTTCAATAGTTCAACTCTCTGCTTCTGGACTGCTGCTTACCCCTCATGCTCCATATCAATGAGATAGGCACTCTGTTCCACCTGCTCCAGATTATCATATCCTATTTTAATAATATTTAACTTAACTTTACTCTTATCAAAACTGCATTACCTTTGTTTTGTTTACATTGATAAACATGTCATTCCCATTGCACTGACATTCCTATGCCTGCAGTAATGCTTGCAACCCCTAGGCTGACTGGTATCTAAAGCTTGATCAACTGCAAGCCTAACTGGTTTCATGAATTCTTCACCAACTTTCCTATTTACAGTTCTTCCCATGCCTTTCAATCATATGCTTCTCATATACATTGACAAACACAGGTGATAATGGACATCCCTATCTCATTTCGATTCCAAACATTACCCTTTCAAGACTCTCAATTCAGTACTCCCACATGAACAGTTTAAGACAGGTACAGGTTATGAATAAGTTGTCTATCCCTTCAATCTAATCCTATTTTCTACAACACATTCATTAAGTTTATCTAATTCAGTCCATCAAATGCTTTCTCAAAATGTATGAAACAAATAAACACAGGTTGTTTTCTATGTTCCTCCCAATTAGTTACCTCAATTCTACTATGCCATCAAGTGTGCCCCTTCTCTCCCTGAAATTAAGCATCCCATTAGTAACCATTTACCCTCTCTTTATCCACTTATTGATCAAAAGCACCTTATTAGCTGTATCTGAAAACAAACATTGTTCTATAGTCCTCAAATATGGCTTCTTTTCCCTTTTTTGGATGAAAACGAACACGGATTCGATGAAATCTGGCCAAATTCTAAGAATTACTCCATAAAAGCTATCCCTCCCATGCTTTCCTAAATCTTTACGTAGTTCCACGAGAATTTCATGAATCCCCAGGGCCTTTTTGATTTAAATTTCCTTAATGCCCTTTTCTATATTGTCATTAACTATGCCTGCAACTAAACTATTCTCATCAATACCATCATATTCTCTTTCTATGTCTAAGATTGCGGGCCTAATGTCTTTCCCATATGGTTTCTCTACATACTTCTTCCATTTATTTCGTACCTTCCCTAGTACCTTTAATATTTTCCCTAACTTTTCTTTGACTTTTCCTGAATTATCTTCTCTAATTGATCGAATACACTGTTCACTTCTTTCTCCCTATTATTACTTGGTGGCATATAGACCAGAACAATTACCAACATTGTTAGCTCAGCTTTTACTTCTACTAATAATATCCTATCAGTCACTTGTTCTGTGTTTACTGCACTTCTTCCAACCTTTTTGTTCAATGCTATTGCCTCCCTTCATTGGCTCTCTTTCCCGTCGCTGTGACTATTACTACTGTAATCCCTGCTCTTCCTCCAGTTCACCTCCCACAGGCCTGAAAAAATATTTAACATACTATATTGTCCTCTCTCCATCTCCTGTTTTATATTTTTCAATTTCCTTTTCCCTTATATTGTCCTAACATTCAAAGCCCCTATTCTAACTGGTTCAGTCTTCATCTGTCTTCCGTGCTGCTACTGTCCCATTTGCTTGGCAAAGGATTTCATCAGCTGAAGAATTTATAAGCCTTGCAATACAATGATTTCAAAGTATAAAAATTATTCACCTTGACTGGGATCCAAACTACTTGATGCCCATCCGAGTGCTTTAGCCAGTTAAGCTATCAAGGCATCCTCTAACACCTTGAAATTTTGGAGGTTTTACAGGGGAGTAAGATATTGTGATAAAATGCCACACATACATTGTCACAGGTATTCATAGTCATGCGTGCTGCACCAGTCCATGAGGTTAAAGCCAAATTTTAAAGATTAGGGTATTTACCTTTGAGCAAATGTTTTTACACTTTGAAATTGCTGCATTGCAATGTCCTTTTGTCGATAACTCTATTAAAAGTACTGTTCGGGTATCTCCTGCAGTTTCTTTGAATTTACATTAGCATTGCCTCTCAATACACAGCCTAGCAGGTCAAATACCATAGCTGCCACGGCTTATTCTCAGATCATTGTTTCATGGGACAACTAATTCATGTTGTCCCTCATTATCTTCCTCATTAGCATTATATACTTTTACAGCCACCTCACTGAGGAACAGATGCTGTGCGGACTACCTTACATCTGGCTCCTACCCTTCAACCCATCTGGCACGGATGACCCTACCAGAAACAATTATCACTGCTATCACCAGCATAGCTATTGGGGCCATCACTATATGCCCAAGCCCTTGCACCACGTGAATGTGGACAAGTGATTGGACACAAGACATACACTAAGATAATTGCTATCATAAATTGACTCTTGAATAATAAAATGTTTGAAGGACAATAATCATTTCTGGCAAAATTTTATTCCCACAGAATAAAACCAGTGAGGTAAGAATCAAGAGCAAAATCAACTGAATGAAATGGTTATTTGTCTGCCCAATGGTGGACCCTGGCTGGATTATGTTCCTTGCACTCCTGAAACCTAGTCATCAGGCTGATTAGTAAATAGATATGCACACACATGTCTATTTTATTTTCAGGTCACTAACTTAGAATGTAATAATGCCCACATTTCATTTATGGGCAATTTGGCAAAAAAGGGAAAAAGGACTTTCCCTTATTTGACTGCTTATTTAACATGAATTAAAAAGAATGACCAGACCAGGCACCTTGTGACAGGTTTCACGAAAAATATATAAATGAATGCATAGCAAAACTCTGAAATATCAAGTTCACACAAATGGAAAAAACACATATATGTATCAAGAGTTATGAAGCTATGTCCACTTATGCCTAGTCCCTCTACAGAAATAGTACTTCCAAGAGAAGGAATTGAAAGGGTCTAGTCAGCTTAATGCTTGCTGCATCAAATAGCTTTTGTTGTAAATATCCCAAGAATATGTGCCCAATGAACACTTCTCTGAAAATATAGGTTTTTGTTTTTCTTCATTCTGCAGTGTTTGTCACATTCTACCAATTAAAGTTGGGTGTCATCCCAGTTAATCCAATTTAATCTTTTTCTAACTGGTGGGAACTGCTGTTCTAGTTCATCCAATAATCATGAAACATCTATCACTTAAAAAAATGGTAGTATCATCATCATAATAAGTAATCTAAAAATTAAATCAATAAATATAGAAATAACAATTAAAAAATGGATAATTCCAAACCTCCACTTTAGATATTGCATCATGAACATTCTATTTATATGATTCAATAAAACTTGCCAGGTACATTTTATTATGATCCTTCACAAAAGAATACAATTGCAGTAGCTCAGAATTGGTCTGTCAGCAATTTGGAACATAATGGTATCTCCAGCGTATACATCAGAAGCTTCATATAGTTTTTGTTAGGGTCTGAGAGATATGACACTGAACAGGTTCCTTGCATGCCTTGAATTGGATTCACATCTCTCAAAACAACAGGACTTCTGCCCCTTTGTGAATTATGAGGAGCTATGTGCAATAGTTTGCACAAAAAAGTTTTTCAAACAACAAAATTACATATGCTAACATTAATTATATGATAGTAAAATTGCTAACAAGCAGTGATTTTCTCACTCAGAATGGCATGTATAATGGAGTGATGAAATTAAAACAACTTACATATCAACAGTCACTTCACGATATTCACAGGTTTCACAATTTTCGTAATTAAATGGCCTACAAGAGGCAGTTGGGGTATTTTGAACCTAAAGCAATAATTTTATCTTTGCTCCTGCAGGTAGGCTAGCTTGCCTTCATGTTTTAAAGTGTTCCTGCACCATTATTGATACTTACATGAGAATTTATGAATATCCAAAACAAAATGGAGCCTATCAGAGTTTCTTATGGTACATAGGGTTTTATGCCTGTCTCTCTGGGATCACATCAACAAAATAACATAGATCACAGTAAAATTAAAATTTCCTAAAAGAGAATTCTTCTTAAGAAATCATATTCCAAATAACGTTTTTATACAAAACAGCAGTAAACCCTACTTCATCCATACTGATCTCATCCAAAAATAATGAAATTTTAATAAAATTACAATTTGTAAAGATGATTAAATACTTTGAAACTTCAACATGTTTTTTTTAATACAAGTTTCAAATACATTTGCTTCCTTAAAAGTTTTTCATGTCACAAAATCAAAAACTCTTCATGTGTTAAATGTTTTAATTTAAATATTTTTGTACTATTTTTACTTTCCCATTATCGATTTCCCTCACATTTATTAGCCCCGGGAATTCCATATTCTCCTTTAAGGTGAGCAAATACATAGCTTTACTATATATATATATATATATATATATACACATATATATATATATAGATGATGCGGAAGTACTCACGAGAGCAATATAACTTTTGGACGGCACAATAGAACACAGAATAAAACAGATAACACGTAAAAGGACACACACACTGTAGATGATTTAAGCTTTCGGCCTACTCCGAGGCCTTCAGCAGTCTGACCTGAAGAAGGCCTCGGAGTAGGCCGAAAGCTTAAATCATCTACAGTGTGAGTGTCCTTTTACGTGTTATCTGTTTTATTCTGTGTCTATTGTGCCGTCCAAAAGTTTTATATATATATATATATATACTATAGGTTATATAAATATAACCTATAGTATAACATTATGGGGATCAGCTGCTATCTCTCAAACCATCTTTAAAATGCAAAAGAAAGCCATTAGAATAATTACCAGGAAACCTCACAATGCCCCATCAAGGCCTATTTTCCATGAATTAAAATTGCTACCACTCCCGTGCATATACATTATGTTCTTAATTTTGTATATTAGAAATAACATTGGAGACTATTCTCTTAACTCTGCCTATCATCATCACTACACCAGAGGAAGGAACAACATCCATTATGGGAATATTAAAACTAAAGCATTGAAATTAGGACCCAATGAAATGGGCATCAGATTATATAACAAACTACCCAAAAGTATAAAGGAAACTAAGGGAACTGCTGCATTCAGGCATAAATTAAAAAGATATCTACAACGCAATATGTTCTACTCGGTTGATGAATATCTCAACAACATTCCTGACTAGAAGGTTTATACTCTTTGTTTATAGCAATTGTCATGGTCTGATTCATGTTGGTTATTCAATTATTGCCTTAATTAATATTTCATGTGCATGTAACAGCCAATGTTCATGGCGTTATGTCATATATTATGTAACTGTGAGCACCATTTCATTTCTTTGTATCTTAATTAGAGCCTGTGTCTTTGTTCCTTATTGACGTGCCTTATATCATGTACATACACCATCCACCCGGTATTTTGTATTGTGATCTCTGGGCAAATAAAAAGTAATAATAATAATAAGTAATATGCAACAAATAAGTCATTCAACCACACTGCATCATTTAAATCGGTATCATATGATGATTATGAATCTGCATTAGCGGTCCTTTTTTTACAATTAATCTTTCCCCAGTCATTTGTTTTTTCCTGGCTATGTGATTTGTTTAAGCTGTTTGTTTGTTTTTCTGAGGACAATTTGTTCTGCTATTCATTTCATGATAGTTCTATAAATCTACAATTCCACCCTTAGAAAATGACTAAAAAATGGAAAAAATGCACGCATGTTAAACTTATCATTTAAGCTAACACTTAAGTATTTCAAGAGTTTTTCCTGAATTCCAACATTCAGAAAGAGGGTACATATGGTAAAGAGATTAAACAGCAATTACCTAAGTTCTGGTAATAGGTTTACAGGAAGAAAATGAGATTATTTATCTTACCAGGACCAAGAAATTGGCAGCCTCGTGCACGCACTGCGGCCCATAAGTTGGCAGAAAGTTGCTGGGGGTTTTGATGCTGCAATATGAGCTCCGTGACGGTGCGCTCACCAAGAGATCGAGCTGCACGCATAGCTCTTGACCTCCCCTCTTCTTCCATCAACTGACAGTTGATTAGTGTCACAAGTTTCCTCTGCATTGGTCTTGAAAGAACACTGGTGCCACCACCTCCATTCCCTGAAAAGGTAATAATAGAAAAGTTTGAATCACTTTGGTATATTAACACTCTCCATCATACAGAGTAAATCACTACACTTGATAGCACAAATGTCATCCCATAAATTATATTCTAAGCCAAGAACTACGAGTCATAACTCAATTTTGCTTACCTTCCATCTCATCACTAAATTTGACTATGAAAACATATACCAATTTTGAGAATGAGGAAAAAAATATTCTTACATCAAAATTGCGCTATATAATAAAATTTTCCTTTAAGAAGTCAGAACTGTCCCCAACAACACAGAAGTATACATTTATTGAGAGCAGGAATGAAAATTCAACTAACAGTATTAAGCTAACTCACATCTGAAGTACTCTTCTGTTATTCCAGAGAGAATGGAAACTGACAGAAAAAACTCTCAGCAGCAATTGTTCTGGTTAATGAATGTCAAATGATGGTCCTAAATTCTGATCTATGCAGCTCTCCAGGAGCCCTCAATATACTCCATGCACTCCAAATTGCCATTCTTTTATTTGAAAGGCTTACATTTTCAAAATATATCGTGTTCTAGGTAAAACTTCATTTAGTGTTTGTTGGATCGATTCTTTTTTTTCCAAATAACGTTTTTTGAAATGGTATGCTTCTTTTTATCTCTCTAATATCACATGCATTATATTTCCAAGGAAAATATGAGATTACTTAGAATTAGGAGACTGTGGTACAGCAAAGAATATTAGGTATGGGGAATGGAGGCAGTGTAAGGACTATTTATTGTAATGCAGGTTTTAGAGTATTCACTTAGTTTTGTTTTGTGGTAGGGCTTAAAAGGTAGGATAATAAAAAGCCTGGGATATAAAAGTGGGCTCAAAATAACTAATAATAAAGAGTAACAATTTTAAAAAATTCCACCGTTGCAACAATCAATCAACCATTGAAATAACAAAATAAGAAAACATTATTCACTATTTTGACAATAAAAAAAACGATGTAAAAAGCTAAATTCAGGCATTATTATCGAATCATGAAAATGAAAGTGCAATGAAAAACTGCAAAGAAGGCGTTCACAATTTGATGCAACAATTTCGCTCAGAATCACAAAAAGTATTTACATTCACAAAACACAAGTGGTAAAACCTTATGGAGTAACAATAAAAGTTTACTTTTCCTCTTGGAACCCCACATTTGCTCCATGACACACTAGAAACTAATACGTCTGGTATCCGCAACACATGGAGGGTGAAGCATGAACACCAATGAGTTTGAGGGTGACTGTTGTACGCTTAAATACTTTAGAATGAACCAATATGCTCAGGTTGAGAGTGAGAATTTTTCCTTCGGCTGAAGAATTATGTATGCAAGAACACATCCATTCATGGATACTCTAAAGCGATAGATAGAACATTGTTTTTTTGGTATTAACTGGAGAACAGAAATTGAACTCACCTGAAGAGAACGGTTTCAGGTACAGAGCCAATTCTTCGATGCATTTTTTCGCTTGTAAATAATTTGTTAACTCATCTGTTGAAAGACCTTTGAGGTTACCATTCAGCTCTATTTCTGGGACACTAGCTCCCACTAACTGTAGCAAAGCAAAATTTACAGGAAGGTTCTCTATTTCGGTGTTTATACTTGTCTGAAATAAACAAATAGAGTAAGTTTCTTCATACTGTAGGCGAAAAGACACAAAAGAAATAATCTAATAATCCACTTACCTGATCAAAAGGGCATTGTTTCCTATGAAGGTTGGACAGGCATGTCTTGCACACAGTGTGCCCACATCCCAGACTAATAGGGCTGCGTAGGGTGGCATCAAATTCATTTCGGCACACTGGGCATGACAAAAATTCAGTCCATTGGGGCGCCTGGATTGGCATTCTGAGAATATAAAGTGTAAGCTGATTTCATCATTGCACGTACATTATATTTTACCTCACACACATTTATCATACAATTTTATTTACAAAAAATGGAACAAAATGTTATAAATTTTAAAGACTGTGCAATGAAACAACTTTCATACTAATCAGTACGATACATATCAAAACCGACTATATTATTTCACCGAGTACGGGGGTGAGATAACAATTAAGTTTCTTACGTCGTAATTGGTGGATTTCACTTAAAAGGTACCGTGATCAAACATGTTGAACGTTTTTAGGGTCAATAACTGCATCATAAAACGGAGGCGGAACATTCGTTGCATTCAAAGGCCAGGGTCAGAGACATACATATAGTGACGTTGCTCAAGTTCACTCTTATGCACTCCGCTTGACCTCAAATCAATCCGGTATTTCATAACAGCAGAAAAAACACTAAGTGAAAAGTCAACTAGTTGTGTGCAATACCATGCAAATAACGTGCTGAATTTCATTAAAGTGAAATAATTCGGATAAAATTATTAATAATGTTGGATACGGCGAAGACGCAAACAGGGAGGTAATCAACCCGGAATACATCGGACATCGAGACAATTTTTGTACACATTCAGGTACAAATGTAAGGTACTAGAGATGTTGTAAATGTTAATCACGGACACCTGAGGCACAAATACCTGGATAATTACTACGTTGCACATCAGGTAGTCTTCATGGCAGCTAGCATTGAACATTGTTGACACATCGCCATCTGTGTGCGAAATCATCACAGAAGTGGTAAACAGATGAACGAGACTTTCCGATAGGTAAAATCTGCTTCCGGGATGGAAAAACGTCAAACCGGTAGTAATCTTTCGAATTTTGACAGTCACGCTGGTAATATGGCAGTGTTAACTATAATTAGAAAAACAAAAAATATTTGTCATTAATTTTCAATTTAATATTGTTTCGTTAGGACAATTGAAATAGTGCCAACCAATAACTCGAATTATTGATCAAGTTATCGATCAAGCAACGCGTTATTCTAAGGACATTGCCGGCATCCGTTCGAATGTGTGCATCGTTAGCCTCGGTAAATTCACCCAATGAATAACAATTAATTGAATTGATTCAAGAACAGACACTATCTAGATATAGTGTGAAGGCACAACGGAAGTTAAGAGTGATGATAGTGCTTATTACAGGTTCATACCTAATTCAGAAATTCTCAGGTATACTTCTATTAACTTATTTGTAACTATTTAAATTATTTGGATCGGTTTGTCAAGTTTAGGTCAAATAAGGCAAAAATATCGACGAAATAGTATATGCATATCATATTCTCATATATCTTATCTTATTCTATCATATTCTTATCAAATCAGTGACATTGCACTAGACGATGTATTAGTGGCACGTGTGTGTACATTATACACAGTTGATGTTTTGAAATGAGGTGTCAATCACTTGAATATTATCTAGAAGTACTAATGTGAACCAGGGAACCCGTTACACATGTAATGACACCATATCAGCGATATAGTTGCAAAATATGGGTATTTATGACCGGTGTATCACGTCTCCCAAGAAATAGTTTCTGACATTACCAAACCTTATCTACAAATTATTCTGGTGTATACTTACTATTCGGTGCTTATTATCAGCACATAGAAAGAAAAAAATAAGCAAATGTCAACAAATCTCTAATTAATGTCCATGGTTTTCCTTGAAGATTATTTGAAGGTATTGAATGAAAATTAACTTTGTTGTGATTTTTCTATCTGAGGTTAGTGATCGGCAGTTATAGAGCTGAAATAAAAACATTTAAGAAAGACATAATATGGAGAAATACACAACACAATCAATAAAAAGGATTCGGTGGGATTTTCTCCTTTATGTAATTATATATTTCTTGGGTTAAAGGAAAGAGGTCCTGCGGAAAACCTGTAAATTGGCCCCCTCTGATATAGGTGTAGCTTCCCAACCATAGTTTTCTATGCCCAATATACTATCTAATTCTCCAGGATTCTAGTTAGGATGTGTGTACTCAGAAGTACACATGGTCTCGAGATTTGAAAATGAAATGGCTAATTTTCTCTCCAATTTATCTTTTTTGGAAACGTTATTGAGTTGATCTATTACAAATTAACATACGTCTCAAGTCACTCGGGTTACCTATCTTCTTCAGAACCTACCTTTGATTCGCAATCCTCATCATGGTGGTTGGCTGAACTTATTATTAAACACCTTGGCGATGAAATGCCCTCCCCATCCTTTTGGAATGTATCTTCATATAATAATTAACTAACTAGATAAACCTTCATCTTATACGCCTTAATGAATTGTATTATTCCATTCAAGAATATATGGCATCTAGTTATGTTTTAGTTTATTATTAATTATAGATTTAGTATTTTAAATACTTCTACTTAAAAAAACAACCTTTTTTTATTCCTTGCAAATGTCGACTCTTAATTTTACAATTTTCCATCCGTGCACATGGGTTTCCTCCATCTACGGCTGTGGTGTTTTTTTTATCCTTTTTGTTGCTTCAGTTAAATAATCTGTTTTAGTGGCCAGCTTCCCTGAATTCATCGGTGTCAGGCATGATTTTGTAACATTTGACTGAAATCGATTGAATTTTTAATGAAGTCCCTGAATATATGTAAATTATATGTACTTTAATTTTCCCACTGCCACTTTTGATGCATAGGTGTCAGCCATTAATGCATCAAAACTAGTGGTAACTAAATTTACTGTGAACATGTACATAGTTTACTAATTCAGGGGCCAACTTGTCTGTTCTTGGTTTATGTGTTATAAAATGTGGCATTTATGCATGTATTAGTATATTGCCGTAAACTTTTATTCTTTAAACATGATTCTTTCTCTACATCCTTATGAATGAAATCATGTATACCAATGTTAATATACTGTAGTGGTTGGGACTCATTTTTATCTATACTGTCATACTAAAAGTCTTGGAAATAATTATTGAGGTGGTTTTCATTGCGTTATGGGAGAAGAATATGGTAGAAAGATTTTGTCAAATGAGTGTTAGTTCATATTCCAAAAAAGGGAAAGGCGTTCTTATGTGAGAAATAAAGAACAAGATGTTCAGTTTTGCAGGCAGCTAAGGTTATACTTAGAATCACCAGTAAGGGGATGGAGAGGAGGGAAAATCATTACTTGGGGAATGATCATGATGTCTCTTTAGCAGTGATGTTGAACATTTATTATTACCCCCATTTTACTATGGTAGGAGAGATCATGTCAATAAAATTAGAGATATGTGTAGAACAGATCGATTTAATTTTTTGTGCGAATGATAAAGGGTCAGAATAACATTGTCCGACCATGGTAGGGTCATATTCAGGTCAAAATTAGTCTGGTGTGCATTCACCTCCTGCCACACACCCTAGCGGTGGCTTGCAGGGTGGTTTAATAAATAATTTTGGGTTTGCAAGGGGAAAGGTAAGGTTGATGCCAAAGCAGTAATGAAATCACTGATAGAAAAGAACATCAAGTACAATCAGGATATATTTGTTTGTTTTTTAGATTTAGGTAAGACATCAGAAGACTTAATAGGGAAGAATTAATGAATTTAGTGGAGATTATTGGGGTAGACTTGAGGGAGAAGTAACTTATCGACCTATAAGAGAAGCAAGATTAGGCGGCTGTTATCACCCCTGCAATGGTAAGAGCTGGAGGTAGGGTTGAAAGATGATCAGGAATCTAAAAAGTCAGTATGGTCCTTCGGATGATCAAGATTTAGTTAGCCTAGTCAGCCAAGGGAATAACAGTCATTGCTGAGAATGTTAGAATCTCAGTGTGACGGGTATGGGATGAAGATCAATGTGTTAATAAAACAAAGTATAGATTTCTAGAAATAGGAATAATAAGTTAAACATTATCATAGCAGGATAAAAATTATAGCATGTGGAACTGTTTACCCATGTTAGAAGTGTTTGGACCAAGATAGTTAAAGTAGTAGGGACATAAGGAGAAGAACTGGATTAGGCTAAGAAGCTTTTACAAGAGGAATTGATGGTGATGATGTTGAGTAAGGGTGTTCAGAAAAGAGTTTTAACTATGATATTATACATGGTTTTGTACAGTGTGGAAAATGGTCATTGAAACAAGTCAATAGACATAGATTGCAGGTTTTTGAAATGTTGATGTGGAGGAGGATGGAAAAGGTGAACAGAAAGTAAACCAAATAAGGAAGTGGTGGGTGAGAAAAGAGGATTGTTCTGAGAAATCAAAAGGAGACAAGAAAGATGGATACTGAGCATTCTGATTCGCAGTTGGATGTTGAAGATTGTTATAGAGGGGAGGACTTTGTGCAAGCAAGGAAGGGGTAGGAATAGGATAAGCATGTTAGACAGATTGAAGGGTGGAGGGAAGTTTGCAGAAATGAAGAAGGGTTTATTGAAGTGTGGGATGTAAGGTTGTGCTTTGTAAAAAGAGGTATAAAATATTTGGCCTCCATAGCTATGGAGTAATGTCCTAACCTGACACACCAGGGGTCACTTCAGATTTTATTCCTGCCTAAGTGGATTTTCCCCCCACCTAAGGCTGAATATTTATGGCTGTTATTGTTGTTATTCTGTGGTTATGGTTCCATGTAAATTGCTGAAATCTGCTCGTTTTTGGATTGGTAGTGAATTAAAAAAATGAATTATTGTAACGTTAAGCCTATTTCCATTCAAAACCTGCCTTAAACGTTAGGTACCAATAACAATAATATTTATCAGTTAACAGCTAATCTAAATCTTGATTTACTAATTTGGTCACACTCAAACGGTTTGCAGGTAGTTAGGGAGCATAGTTTTTGAATTAGGAACATTTTTTGTCTCCCTGATGACAAATTTCAAGAAGCTGTGGGACATGCTGCGACAGTAACTTTTAATGGAGTCATCCACCAAATGTGCATTACAATGTAACATTTCAGTGTGTGTTGTAGCATCTCCCACAGTTTCTTGAATCATTTGTCATAGGTAAAAACCCCTAGTGGATTTGGATTTAACTTTGTAATGGCAAATAAACCATTCAGTTCAGTAATAAATGTATATGTTCACTTTAGGAATGCTATACCTTCAGCATCACAATGAAATCATAGATAATGATGGAGGGAAAATATAGAGTGGATTGATAAGACATATTTTGTCTTTTCATTTTCACCAAAATCTCAAAAGTCTGGTATTTTAGCTTTTTGTGTCGATTTATTTAAGCTGTAGGACATTATTTGGCAGATTCAATGTCAGGATTCCTCTGAACATGTTCAACTAAAGCCAAGCTGTTTGATATGCTAGAATCGCGAGCTTTCTGGTAAACCACATGCTACACAAGGAAGGTACAGTCCTTCAGTCTCTGAGTGAATGAGTTTCTTGTACCTTATGACTCTGTGCCATTGAAAATTATTCCTCACCTATCAAATCCAACCTAGGTGTTACTGGAGATCAGGATGGTGTGGTGGCTAACGTACAGACTTCCCACTGAGAGGACTTGGGTTCAAATCCTGGAGACAAATATTGTTCAGTGGTATCCTAATCTCTACTTGAGGTGCTTTGTGGAGAGCACTTAGAGTGAAGACGATCTCCATCGGATGGGATGTTAAAACTGTAGACCCCTGGTCGCCTTTCTACAAGAGTAGGTTAATGCAGATGCCAGGTTTCTCACCACCCTTCCTTTCTCATCCATACCTAATGGCGCGAATGGCCTCAGCTGTCGTTCGCTTCCCCAAAAAAACTACAGCCTAGGTGTTACCATTGTTGATAGAGGGTATCAGATCTGAGCAATTTAAAATGGTGGGACAAAAGACAAATGAAGCTTCCTAACTACTCATTACTGTTGCTTTTATAACCCAAGCTCTTTATATGGGCTTAATTTTTCTCCTGGCGCACAACCTTGGTTGAAAAGGCTCTAAAAACAAAAGAAATCATAATCTATCTGAATTTATGGGAAAGCCAAAAATATGGAGAAAGGAGCCCCTTTCCCATTAATGTTAGCATCCATGGTTAAGTGTACACATAATAGCTAGCATATGCTATTAATATTATGTGCTGGGAACTCTTTAGAATGTTCTGCGATTAAAGGTGGACAGTTTTTTACATGATCATCCATTTGCATAAAATAATGAGAAAAAATTTAATTTAATATAAAAGATCTGTGATATGTCATACCATACAACTGACAGCCATGGCCAAATGAATAAAAACAGCCATGCATTAATCATATGCATATGTTGTGGGTAGTTGGAGACTCAAAGGAAACGGGATACTTATATCCATGACTTCTAAATTGTAAATTTAAACCCAGGAGAGTATCATGAGGTGGTTGTGTGATTTGGAACATCATACTAAATGATAGGTCAATGCAGACCTTTTTTAATATAAGAAAAAAATCTAGATTTTTTGCTTGCTGTCCATTGCTTAGGAATAATCACATCATAGGTACTCATTTTAAATGATGGCGTATTTGTGGTAGTAGGGACATTTTGTGGAGGCCCTCAGTTGCTACTGGCAGAATCTATGAGAGAGTTTGTATGATCATGTCCAAAAATTTAATGTCAGTCCTTCACCAAAAGATACACTGCACCAACAATATCCCAGAGGTAGTCCTCTTCTTACAATTTCTTTTTCAATGCTATCCTACCATCCTTTTCTTGTCCATCATTCTTGATTGCATTTTCCCATTGGTTGCCAGTTCCACCTTTTTCAATGGGGTTCTGTCCTTGTTCAGTCGGGGTGGATGGCTATGTCATTTAAGCTCCTTCCTATTTATTGCATCTATGATTCTGTACTTCACTAGGCCTTTCATCTTATTTCTTCATTTAAACCGATCTAGTAAGGTTAAACCACAGTATCTTCTCTAATATGCTATTTCCACTGCCATAAGTTTTGTGATGTCATTGTTTATTACACAGGCCAACAGTGGTTTTGGTGCCGGAGCTTTTAATGCTGATTTAAAGAACAATTGGGGTGCTGAATCCAATTATGACACTAGTTTTTTCCTATCAGCAATAGTTTTCAAGATATAGATATGTTGTTACTTACGTAAAAAAAATCTTCTACATGATGATATGGGAATATTATATTAATAATAAAACCCACTAAATATAAAGACTTGATTTATTTATAGGGCTGTTAAATCACCCACAAACACAACAGAATTTTACAATACAATTGAACACAAATACTAAAATTTTTTACTGTAATAAAACGAATTGAAAAGAAAAAAATACATAAAAACATCACTCAACACATCGGAAGCTTCTTTTGCGCGATTTTCTTGAGTGCACTTTGTTCAAACAGTCTCGTTTTAAGCACCAGCAGTAATCCGCCATCATATGGTTATCCCATCTTCCATGGTAGCGAGCTTCCATTGTTTTTATATCCTGGTGAAATCTTTCACCTTGTTCTTCACTTGTCTCGCCTAAATTTCCAAGAAAATTGTCTAAGTGGCTGGGTAGGTAGCGAAATTTTGTGCTCATATTACATCCAAGTGATTTGAAGTTACTGAGCATAATGTTTACCAGCTCAATATAATTTTCACTTTTGTGATTTCCTAGAAATTTTTTTATGACCTCAACAAATGACATCCAACTAATTTTGTCAATCTCATTCATTGACTCGACAAAAGCAGGATCCTTTGTAAGTTGTCTGATTTGTGGCCCCTCAAAAATACCAGCTTTAAGTTTTTCAATACTTATATGGGGCATCTTTAGTCTTAAGTAGCCGAAGCATGGTCCATCCTTGTCAAGAGCCTTTACAAATTGCTTCATTAGGCCTAGTTTAACATGTAGAGGCGGTAAGATGATTTTCTCTCTTTCAACTAAAGATTCAGCAATGATGTTTTCTTTCCCAACAACCAAGTTTTCTCTCTTAGGCCACTCCTTCTTAATCCAGTGGTTTTGTCTGTCCCTGGTATCCCAGAGGCACAAGAAACAAGGATATTTTGTGTAGCCCCTTTACTGCCCAAGAAGAAAGTTCACCATTTTTAAATCTACACAAATCACCCAGTGATGTTCCTGGTATTTTATCTTCTGTAAGACCAATGCTATTGTATCGTATTCTTCTTTCATTTTAGTTGAATGAGCGATTGGTATTGCGCCAAACCTGTTACCATTGTGAAGAAGTACACATTTTAAACTACGCTTGGAGCTATCAATAAACAAACGCCAATCACTAGCATCATATTGTGATAGTATTCCCATTTTTTCCAAAAGATCCTTAACGTCTAAACAAAATGTAAGATTGTCTTCTTGAGTAAAGAAGGGTAGCATATCCTTTTCCCTTGTGCGATAAAAACTTCTTTTTGTACCGGGTAGCAGTAAATTCTTTTGATGCAGTCTTGATGCTAGTAGTTCGGATGCTTCCTTCGATAAGTTCAGTTCTCTAGCAAGATCGCTTAGTTCATCTTGATTAAATAGTTGAGGAATTGTTGATACCCCCTCGTAGTCACTGCCACTATCATCAATAGAATGAGAAATGTTTTCAAATAACTCAAATTCTTCCTTAGATATATCTGGTAACGTCTGAAATATTGGGATCGGTATTTCTTCTGAATGGGGTACCGGGCATCTAGCTGAAGGCAAATCTGGATATGTCCACTTGTGGCGATTTTTTCGATTAATTCCCGAAACATTTACTATGCAAAAATAACAGTCGTCAATATGGTTCACAGGTTCTCTCCACACCATTGGCACACCAAATTTTAGACTTTTCCTTTGTCCTTTTGTCCATTGCCGCAGATGTTCAGTACATGTTTTACACACAAAATGCATTGCCCAAGTTTTATCTTGGTCACCAAGCTTAACACCAAAATATCCCAAGTATGCACGTTTCACAAAGTCTGTAATATTTTTCCTATTTTCTTTTACTATATATTCCCATGTATACTTATAGATTTATTTAACTTTGAAAATTATTTTCCGGAATATATCAAATATTAAAACAACTAATCGTAAGATGTGCCATATCTAAAAAAGTAGAGCTGTTAAATAAAAACGGATTTCATATTTGGATTCAGCTCTACAAATATAGTTAAAATCAACACAAAGATTCCCGGCACCAAAAAAAACTTTTTTTGTAGGCCTGTGTTATCAATACTTCAGACTCATATGGCATTGCTGTTTCTATAATTGTTTTATGTACATTTTTCATTGTTTTTTGCATAAAATTTTGCTTAATTAATTTGGGGAGGCAAAGATATATAAAATAGTTCAGTCTGTAACCATCACAAAACCTACCTTAAATGGTAGAATACCTTATAATACCTAATACATGTGACCCCCATGCATTGTATTCTTCTAGCATTTTTTTAACATGCACATAATATTCAGTTTCTCTTCATCATGAACCCTCTTTTCTAGGGCATACTGCTCTTGAAATTGAAGTAACATATTTGATAGTTGTGTGGTTTCGTATGCAAAAGGCCTGAATGGCCTTTATAATGACCCTGCTGTATACATCCATCCATCAATGCTATATTATCCATCTGTATTTTCTGTATTCATTCCTACTTGCTTTTTATAAATGGGTTTAATATACAGGGTGTGGTGGCATAACTTGCTGATTTGATGGGGATTTGAATTTAAATGATTAAGCTATGCTTGTGCACCCTGTATGCTCCAATTCAGTGTACTGATATGATGTTGCCTGCTAAGCACTTGTTGAATTTAAAAAAAAACCATAAACACAGTAATCAACCCGAAGGTCAGTTTAGTAGGTGATGGTAGGGCTCATCCATTTACCAAGCCCGACGGCATGTGAATATTCACACATCAGGGTAGGGGGGCCAGTTCCTTTCCCTGTGCCGGTTAAAGTTTCTTGGGAAGATCTGGTCCCTGAAAAATCAACTAGCTTGAGTGGAGCTGCAGGTGCCCAGAGTGCCTTGCCCGGAAATTGAACCCGGGACCCTCTGGTCAGTAGTTCAATGCTCTACCCCCTGGACAACCGCGACGCTATTTATTGAATGTGCTGCAGAAAATTTCTAGAGCTTTTATTGTAAGGTGCATAATCAATCAATAAGCTGCGCTATTGGTCCTGAACCCTAATATTATTTTTCATCTTTGTAGTACTGCTTCTGCTCCCTCTTAATGTATAATGCTGAATTTCTTCTTCAATTTCATCTACATCCCAGATTATGTATTCCAGAGAGCCTTCTCTCAGTAGTTTGCTATAGTAGTCTCTCCACTTCTCTATATTTGTTGAGATTCATCCTGGACTTCATGTTTGTTGCTTTCATGTACATGTTGAATTTATTCCAAATCTCTAAGCCTAAAACCTCAGATATTTGAGTTTAATTTTACATATTATCTCTTCCTTGGTCCATATTTTCCCTTCGATACCTGTATCTGTTATAATTTTTCTAGTCCTCTATGTTGTTTGTTGCCAGCTGCCTATAGTTCAGCTTTTTCATCTTCCATAGATTCAATTTTTCTGTCCTTTAGATATCATTTAATGTTGCCAATCTCTACTCTACTGCCAAGGATTAGGATATTTTTGTAGCTCATGTAACCTTGTAGTTTTAGTGGAAGATTTAGAGGAGTCTACTGACAGCTAAGGTAACTGGTGCCAATAGGGATGGATGGGGAAGGAGGAAGGATGGAGGGAAACCCGGTGTCAACATTAGCCTACTCTTAACAAAAGGCACCAAGGGGTCCACAGCTTAACACCCTATCTGATGGATGGTGTACTCATTCAAAGTGCTCTCCATAAAGTACCTCAAGTGGGGATCGGGATCTCACAGGAAAATTCTGCCGTCTCCAAGATTCTAGCGTGGGTCCTCTGGGTAGGAAGCCTTGGGCACTTAACCTCATGTTGAAGGATGTGGTAGTCCAGTAGGTAGAGTACTGGACAACTGACCACATGTCCCAGGTTCAGTTTCCTGAGGCAACCTCAGCTTCACACAACCTGTTTGATATTTTTGACACCATATTTTCCTGGGAAGCCAGATGAGGCACAGGGAAAGGAACTGACCCCCATGCCCTAATGTATGAATTTCACCTGCCATTTAGCTTAGTATTAAGCCAGATCCACACTCGCATTTAAATCGACCTTTGGGTTGATAAATGTGGTTATTCCTTGTATAAGTTTATATAATGACATTTATCATCAAGTATAACAAGATTGATGTTCAGTGATTATGAACAAATATCAATACAGTTAGATAGTTTGAGGTAATGAGTTATTTAAAATGACCCCAAGCTAGATAACTGCAATGATATTTTTTCACAATCGGTGAACATCAATCTTTAAATAATTAATAGTGAATTTCATCAACAAGTTCCCAATTTTACTGAATGCCAAAGGCCATTGAATAATGCAAATAATAATAATAAATCTACCAAATTTGCAGGATAGTGTTTATGAGAATGCTATGACTTTGGAAGGTATAAAAATGAGGCCAAAAACTTTATGGAGGATATGGATTAGATGCCTGATGCGTTGAAGATTCCAATTTTGAAGCTCTTTATTAAGGATACTACATTAAGCTGTAAGTTTACCCCTATTGCTTTATTCAATTAATTGAATGGTATTTTTTATTTTAATTTATTCATCCTCACAATGATTCTTCAAAGATAAATTTAAGATGTATCGCTTAATATGGATCACCTAATCGGCGTACTTCATTCTGATTAATACCTATATTCATACTGCATTGCCGAGATGTTATCTGGTGAATGCTTATTTCATCTCATTCACTCATATATTAATCCTCATGTTCTTTCTCACACCTCTTTCACCCATGACTGTAAGAGGTTAATTATTGTTTGATAATATTTTGCTGGATAAAACTACATGTACTTTGATATTTGTGGATATTTTATTTTGGAGCTGGGGATACAGAAGATGAAATATTTAAACTTTTGTTTGAAAATGTAGATAAGTGATACAGTGCTTTAGTGTGATTACCAGTGCTGCTGTAGGGAGAGTGACAAAATTCATAGCACACATCATAAAGTGCTTAATGGCACATATGTCAGAAACTAAGCAGTGAAAATTTGTATAGATTTGTAGTTTAGACAAACTTTATGGAAGGGTAGATACAAATACTTTTTATCATCTTTTATCCCTACCCAGACCTCTATATATTTTGGTAGCACCACTCAACTTGCGATCTATCAACAACAATTTCATTGTGTAAAAATCATTTGCCTTGATCGGGACCTATCCTATTTAAGCCAAATAATATTTACTAATTGAAATTATAGCATTGTGATGTGTATTCGGGACTACTCCATTAAAAGTCGCAAAATTGGCATCTCTTGCAGTTTCTTTGAATTTTCTTTCCCTCCTCATACTGTTTACAGCTAGGCGACTAATATATGTACCATTTTAATGCCTTATGGCAATAAATAAAAGGTAATATTTCAATTGTATTTAAAGTGTAGATTTTTGACTTGCTCCTTAAGAGAAGACAATTTAGTATAATAGGTGCTTTGAGACACTATAATTCCTCAAACTACAGTATGATATTTTGAGTTGCCTATATTATGCACCCTCCCATGGACTACAACCTTGATGTCATGGAAGGATTTCTGCATTGCAATGACCCCTAGAGCTGTGCTGGTAGGAGCAATGATAATTATAATTGCTCCTGGTAGTCACCCATGCCAGATAGGTCGAAGGTTAGGAGCCAGACAATAGTCCACGCAGCATCTTATCCTCAGTGAGGCAGCTGGAAAGGTGCCTGACCCCAGTGGGGTGGCCATTGGGTGATGGTGTCACATTAAAAACACTATTGAGGAAGGCAACAGGAAATCACCTCAGTTATCATTCCCAAGACTGCTCTGACAGACACATTAGGGAATATGAGTCCTGGCAACTGTAGAACTCAGCCCAATCACCTGTGTGTCATGCCTGGCAGTGGGGGAGGCAAGGCTTCTGAGGTCATCATCCCACGAAAGCCTTGCAAGGGAAAATCGACAGCAGCAGGACCAAAGACACAGAAGAGGAAGACGAAATTAGTTAAAATAGGAACTGGGAATGTAAGGAGAATGTTGAGAACAAGAAAATTGGAGAATATTAGGCAAGAAATGGAAAGGTGTATTGCAGATATTTTAGGTCTATGTGAGGTGAGATGGAAGGATAGCGGAGATTACTGGAGTGATAACTATAGAATAATATACAGTGGTGGGGACGAGAACCGATGAGGGGTTGCCATAATATTAAATAAAGAGGTAGGAAGAAGCATAGTAAACATAGAGCAAGCAATGGATAGCATATTACTAGTAGAGATAAAGCAGAGCTGACGAACTTGGTCATTATTCAGGTATACATTCCACCGGGCAATCATAAAGAGAAAGAAGTCGTTAGGATATATGATGATTTAGAGGATATAATCGCGGGTGTTGCTTCAGGGAAATATTTGTTAGTGATGGGGGATTGGAATGCGATGGTAGGCGAAGGAAGAGAGGGTGATGAGGTGGGGGACTATGGTTTAGGCACAAGGAATGACTGCAGGGAGAAGACAATTGAGTTCTGCAGAAGACGGGCTAGTCATCACCAACACTTGGTTTAGAGGTCACAAAAGGCATAGGGAAATGCCATATGACTCAGGAAGGTATCAGTTAGGTTATATTATGGTTAGGCACAGATTTAGGAACAGTGTGATCAATTTGCACAGTTTCCCTGGGGTGGATGCAGACTCCGATCCCAATTTAGTTTTTATGAAGTGTAACATCCATTTCAAAAAGATAAGGCAGAGGTGGTGGATTAGGAAATGAAATGTAGAAGCATGAACTGTATTGATAAGGAAGGAGTATCAGCAGGCTGTATAGAAAGTCATAGATGAGGGAAAAGAGCCGAGTGCTATTGAGGTAAAATGAAAATATATCAAAAATGGGGCATTGAAAGTGGCAAAAGAAATTAGAGGAACTATTAATGGGAAAAGGACAAGGGAACCATGGATCACAGATGAGATTATTAGAAAGATAGATGAGAGAAGGAAATAGGAAGACACTGAGAGGACCCAGGTTCGAATCCCAAAGGTGGGAGATATTTTTCAGTGTTATCCTGATCCGTACTTGAGGTGCTTTGTGGAGAGCACTTTGAGTGAGTATGATATATGTCAGATGGGATGTTAAACTGTGGACCCCTTGGCACCTTTCGACAAGAGTAGGCTAATACCAATGGCAGGTTTCTCTCTACCCTTCCTTTCCCACCAATCCCTAATGGTGCAAATAACCTTAGCTACTGGTTGCCTTCCATAAAACTACTACTAGGAAATAGAAGAATGTAAACATAGAGTTAGGCAGAAGGAAGGACAAAGAGTTAAATGATAAATTGAGACAAAGCAAATAAAGCGAAAAAAGCATGGTGGTAGATGCAGTGCGATGGTATGGAAAGTTTGCAGAGGAAGGGTGATTTTTTTTTAGGTAATCTACCGGTTAAGGTAGGTTTTCGGATGGACACAACTATTAAATAAACATTTTGTAACTCCAAACAAAACCCAATCCAGCAACCTACTCTACATCAGGTCTCTCTTCATCTCTGTGTACTTCTTTCCTCCCTTCATCCTGTCCAACATCCCTATGCTGTTCCTGCCCTTTCCTTGCTTGCCCAACATTCTCCCCTCTATTACCTTCTTCAACGTTCCTCTACTGCTCAATACGCCTTTCATCCATTTTTCCTACCTCCATAGGATTTCTCTCAACAAACCCCTCTCCTCACTCGCCATCTCCAGTACTTCCTCATTTGTATTCCTTTCGGTCCATTTCACCTTCTACATTCATCTCCACACCCACATTTCAAAAGCCTCCAATCTACGTCTATCCTCCTGCTTCAGCGACTATGTTTCTGTGCCGTACATAGCTACGCTCCATATCAGAGTTTTCACGAGTCTTGTCTTAACCTCCCTACTCAACATCCCCATTATCAGCTCCCTCCTCCTTGAGAAAGCCTCCTTGCCTAGCGCAATTCTCCTTACGTCCCTACTATTTTGACTGTGTTCGTCCAAAACACTTCCGAGGTATGTAAACTGTTCTACCTACTCTATTCTTTCCACTCCTATTGTAATGTTTAGCTTAACCTTTTTCTTTCTGGAAAATCGTATAAGCTTTGTTTTATTAATATTGATTCTCATCCCATATCTATCGCACTGAACCTCCAATTCACTCAGCAATGCTTGCAACCCCTTGGATGACTGAGGAACTAATGCTTGGTCATCAGCAAACCTAACCGATTTTACGAATTCCCCTCCGATTTTCATTCCTACCTCCAATTCTTCCCATGCCTCTTTAATCATTTCTTCCACATATACGTTGAACAGCACCGGTGACAATGGGCAACCTTGCCTTACCCCTCTTCCTAACACTGTCCATCCGGACTCTCTGTTCCCCACTCGCACCAAAGGGTGATATTGATGCACTATACAATAAGGTTCAACACTATTTGGAAGTGAGAAGGGAAGATCTGTGTTAACAGTTAAAGATAAGTCAGGTGAGATAATAGTTGAAACTGAAAAGATTCAAGAGAGATGGAAGGAATATTTAGAAGCACTGTATGGTAAAGAACTTATGACAACAAGGTTAGACCTAGAAAAGGAATATGACGTAGAGGAAGATAGCTTTGGTCCAGACCTACTCGACCATGAGATAGAAAGGGCATTAAGGGAGATGACATAAAATAAGGCTGTGTGGGTAGACATCAGTCCTGTGGAACTACTGAAATGTTTAGAAAAATGTGAGAGGAAGACTCTATATGGACTGATTCGTAGAATCTATGAGAAAGGAATCTGGCCGGAAGATTGTGAGATCAGTGTTTGTTCCTATACCGAAAAAGGAAAAGGTCACATCATGTGAGGACTAGAGAACAATAAGTTTGATATCCCATGCAGTTAAAGTTGTTCTCTGGATCATCAACAAAAGGATAGAGAGTAGGACAAATGATTACTTAGGCGATGATCAGTTTGGATTTAGAGAGGGGAGAGGTATGCATGATACCATTGCAGTAATTAGATCACTAATCAAGAGGAAAAAGAATACAATTAGGACATGTTTGCCTGTTTCATAGATTTCAAAAAGACATTTGATAGAGTGAGTTGGGAAATATTAATGCGTGTATTGGAGAAAATAGGAATCGATTGGAGGGACAGGAGACTGATCCGCAACCTGTACATGTCTCAGACTGCTCAGGTGTGAGTGGGGAACGGGGTGTCCAGATGAACAGTGTTAGGAAGAGGTGTAAGGCAGGGTTGTCCATTAGCACTGGTTCTGTTCAATCTATATGTGGAGGAAATAATTAAAGAAGCAGGGCACTAACTGGAGATTATAATGAAAGTCGGCGGGTAAAATGATAAAGTTGTGCAGGAATATTGTGGAAATTATTCAACCATAGTTCTGGAATACTGATCTAGTTGGCATTACTGAGAGTTCATCATTTTACACACACTATTAGCATTACAATTTGCAGTCTTGGTTTTTCATTTGATCATATTTATCATTGCCAGCTTTGATGAAAATGTAACTGATGCCTCTTGATTTTGCTGTATGGTGAAAATTTCATGACATATCAGGGTTTTTCATGCGTGTTCCACTTGTATTATGTTGGTTGATAATACCTGAGTTTTCTTCAGCAGCTTTCCTTTCTTATTCAGGCTGTATGTTGATTTGGTTTGGTTGTTTTGTGTTGTTTTTCTCAAAGATGGTCAATGCTTCAGAAGCTCTGGTTTCTTTCTCCTTCATTGCAAATGACACAAACTTTCAAACAAATATTCTGAAAGTTCCTAAGTCCCATTGAAATAAGTTTCAATTAGATGCTGAATATTTGCAACATATTTCTGGATCATTAAATCCCCTGTTTTCACTGCATTCATGAAATTAATGATTAAAAGTGTGTTGAGCCATGTCTTCTTTGTCTGATCCTGTGTCCTTGAAGGGCAAGTCACTCAGGGCCATGAGCTGGAATGAGGAAACCTTTGTATTAGCGAAAAAGTGTATGAAGATTCTACTTCTTTATATCTCAGGTAATCACCTAATAGAATTTTATCTGGATTAATGCTAGGGGAAGAGCTGTTGGGTTTCTTATGGGTTGGGCAGAACCAATGTTTCAAAGGTTGAGTCTGCACTCATATTTAATCTATTCACGTGAAAAACATGACATCTATCAATTAATGTTGTTTTTAATGAGACTTATGCTGTGTTTTCTTATGAAAGGTGGGGCATTCTCTAGGATTCTGCAATTTATTGGGTAACCTGCTATTTATCCTAAATTTTGGGTGTGTAATTTACTTGAGTCAAATCTATCAAAAAAGTTATTCAGCCTGATGAAAGTTCTTAGACCCATTACCTGTTCATTTTTCTTGAGGTTGATAATGCACCTATTTTGTGAAATGAACATAAATATATGGGCTGACAGTTCTCCAACTACAGCTGTTGAAGACGTATCAGTGAACTGTATCTTCAGCTAATATTGGAATGAATGATGAGGGGAAATCTAAGCAGCAACTTGTGTAAAAGATAAAACAATCGCATTTGTGCATCACTATGAGTTGAGAAGTAAAAATGCTTGAATCAATTTTGCAATAATTACATGATCATTATATGGGTGAGATCTTCTCGGGTCTTCCACCGGGTCAATGTCTCCATGGCTGCCAACGTTTCGATTCCCGACTCGGTCATCGCCTTCAGGGCTTCTGAAGACGATGACCAAGTCGGGAATCGAGACGTCGGCAGCCATGGAGACATTGACCCGGTGGAAGACCCGAGAAGATTTCACCCAACTCATACGCCGGGAAAGCACCAGATCTTTCATGATCATTATACATTAAATAAATGACATAAAATTTCCATTAGAGAGTGGTTACTTACATTAGCAATCACCATATTCCGTCCTTCTTTTGCGGAAATGAAAAACTATATTGTATGATCAACACCAATGATTAGTAGTCTCTAGACCTTCCCAAGTGAATAATGTAAAATTAATTTTTTAACTTGCAGAAAATTTGTCAGGGTTTCCTCAGTTCATAGGTGAAAAAGGAGACTTCAAAGCATACCTATTATATTATATAATGCCTAGCATATCGCCTATGATGAGCGATTATTTATGACAGTAGTCTTACGTTCTTTCTTGCAAAAACTACTTGAGTTCTCTCACCCTCTCCCTTGTTAAATCGGTTTCTTGATGGGTGGGCACCTCACCCTTCCCTGGCTTTCTTCAGTACACTTTTGGGACTTGCTAGTGGTCTTACCCACGAATGAATAAACAGGAAAGGGGTTTCTTTTAACTTTATAATCAAATGTTTGCCATCTGCAAAGGCTGTTTCACAGTTGGCATGATGTAGTCTACCATTTGTACGAATCCAGAGCAATGAATTATGAAATCCCAGGAAGTAATTGCAAGCATGGCTATCCAAAGGAAATGCATCTTTCTCCTGATGTCATCAAAACTTTGAAAGTGCTGTTGAAATAAAAACTTTTTCACCAAAAAAATGCACAAATCATAACTGCCTGGTAGTAGTGTTTATGAAAGCACATCTGAAATTGTGGAGAATGATGAATGGAGACTATGTGAGTGATTTCATCAAGAAAGAGAAAGTCCATTGAAATTACTGTTCTGACTGTTGATCTTCTCTGATATAACACCACATATCACTATTAATATACTTATGACTATGTGGTGTCAGTTTGAAACTTATTCTTTTATGTTCTATGGAATTATTTGGAATGCCAGAAATGCCAAACACATGTCAAATTACGTATTAGGTTTAGACTGGGTTGTTCTACTTAGATGAAATGAGTGGAGCTATTCGTTTCATATTGCAAAAATAGCCTTCAATTTGCATTATGCATCACAGTGAATAATGTACAAGTATAGGATTCACTTATGGTACACTCACTTCTCTGAACAGAGTTTCACATCTAATGGGATAATTACTTAACCTGTGAACCACTTGGTTTTTTGCTTAATTTATCCGAAGTCATTTGCTAGTTTAGCATCTGATATTTTATTTTTTAAAAAATCAGAATCACTTTACGTGGGTGATTGAAAACTTTTTGACCTCAACATGAAGATGACAGTACTCTTCAATAAAAGTTAGGGAATCTGTTTCCGCATGCCTTGAAAGGCACTCACTATATGTTAAAAAAAAAATTAAAGACCTTGATGGTAGGAAGAACATACGGCAAGCGAGGAAGGGGTGTTGGAGGAAATGAAAGAAGTATGCATTTTTGGTGAGGGGATTATTGTGGTGTCGAATGTCAGGTCTATAGTAATCCACATAACACTATAACTATGCATTTGTCTCAGCAATTTGATTTACCTTATACGGAAAATCAATCAAATAAGGCCGTGGCCCCTGAAATGTTTAGAAAAATGTGGGAGTAAGAATCTATATGGACTGATTCGTAGTATCTATGAGGAAAGAATCTGGCTGGAGGACTTTGTGAGATCAGTGTTAGTTCCTATTCTGAAAAAAGGTAAAGGCTACATCATGTGAGGACTACTGAACAATAAGTTTGATATCCCACGTAGCTAAGGTTATTCTCAGGATCATCAACAAAAGGATAGAGAGTAAGGCAAATGATTACTTAGGGGATGATCAGTTTGGGTTTTTGGAAGGGGAGAGGTACGTGTGATGCCATTGCAGTACTAAGATCACTAATTGAGAGGAATATAAATACAATCAGGACATACTACCTTGATCAAAAAGTTCCCGGAATTTATTTAGAAAATTAAAAATACAAGTTTATTCATCTAAATCTATATTGTCCCCTTCAAAGTAATCCCCATCGACTGCAACACACTTATGCCAGCGCTTGATCCAATCCTCGAAACATTTTTTATATTCGGTTTTCGGTATGTCCATCAGTGCTTCCTGCGATTTTTCCATTACTTCCTCTCGGCTGCTAAAACGCGTTCCCCGTAATGGTTTTTTAACTCAATTGAACAGAAAGAAGTCACAGGGAGCCAAATCAGGTGAATTCGGTGGCTGTTGGATGGTATTTGTTGCATTTTTCGTCAAAAAATTACGAATAATGATAGCACTGTGCGACGGTCTCGACGCACTGTGCGACGATTTCTGGTCTCTTTCGGCGAATTGCTTCACGCAAACGTCTCATAACGCCCAAATAATACTCTTTGTTTACTGTCTGGCCTTCTGGCAAAAATTCATGATGCACTACACCGTTGTAATCCATGAAAACCGTCAGCATTGCCTTCTTTTTTGACTAAAAACGACGTGGTTTTTTTGGTCTCGGCTCATTTGGTGAACGCCATTCACTTGCCTGATGTCTGGATTGCGTGTCGTACTCATAAACCCACGTCTCGTCTCCAGTAATGATCCTTTTGATGAATGTGGGATCGGATTCAGCCTCGCAAATCATGTCTTTTGCGACGTCAACACGGTCTCTTTTTTGCATGAAATCGAGGTCTTTTGGCACCAACTTTGCTGCTACACGACGGAAACTCAAATCATTAACCACAATGTCTTGGGCGGATCCATAGGCAATGTTCAAGTCCTCCGCTATTTCTCTGATGGTTAATTTGCGGTTATTGACCAACATTTCTTTTACTTTATCAATTTTTTCACCGACTTTCGATGTCGATGGTCTGCCACTGCGTTCATCATCTTCGATTGACTCACGACCACTTCTGAACCGCTCGTGCCACTGGTAAACGACCGTTTTTTTTAGAGAATCGTTGCCGAAACACTTTTCCAACATTTCCAACGTCCGTGCGCCACTAAATCCGTTTTTTACGCAAAATTGAATACAAGTTCGTTGTTGCAAATTTAAATCCATTTCTGCAATTGTAAAAAATCGCCAACACACAGAGATACGAGGGTCATCCGGAAAGTAGTACCCGTTCGTGAAATAAAGACACAAAAGTAAATATTAACAAACATAAAAAATTTTATTTGAAAGAGGATACTTTAAACTACTTCTTAACATAATCTCCAAGCAAATTAAGGCATTTGTCATATTTGAAAGAGGATACTTTAAACTACTTCTTAACATAATCTCCAAGCAAATTAAGGCATTTGTCATAACGTGTGACAAGTTTCTGTATTCCTGCTGCATAGTCCTTCGCCGCCAGCTCATTGAGATACAGGGTCACTCCTTCTTTAAGTTCTTCATCGCTGTCAAATCTTTTTCCTGCCAAAAAGTCTTTAAGCTTTGTGAAGAGATGAAAATCTGAAGGGGCCAAGTCCGGGCTATACGGTGGATGGTCGAAAGTTTCCCATTTGAATTGCTGCAAAAGTTTTTGTGTTATCCCAGCTGCATGAGGCCTGGCATTGTCATGAACGAGAATCTGTAAGCATGCGAGGGACCCATCTTGCACAAATTTTTGCATAATGCAGATGGTGTTTAACAATTTCATGAACAATTGTTCGAGAAACATTGGGAAAATGCTCACAGATGTCATCAGTTGTGACGCGCCGATCGTTCCTCACGAATTCGTCAACTGAGCTCACCAGTTGGTCTGTAATGACAGACGGTCTCCCCGAACGCTCATCGTCGTGTGTGTTCCCCCTCCCCATGTTGAAGTTGGGACACCACCGCCGAACAGACGACTCGTCCATTACATTGTCTCCATACACCTCCTTTAATTGGCGATGAATATCACATGGGCGAACGTTTCTTGCATTGAGGAATTTAATCACTGCCCTCACTTCACAACTGGCGGCGTTCTCAATTTTTTTAAACATTGTAAACAATCACAGAAACAACACAGGCAATGCTAGCGTCACGCAACTTGGCTCAGAGAAGGCAGACAAGCCACTGAAGCTATCTGACCTCGTCCAGCGGCTACTCGCGTCGTCAGCACTTCATGCGGCACGAACGGGTACTACTTTCCGGATGACCCTCGTAGATGTACTCTTGGCTACGTAACTTTTGCAAATGTCAAGTTATGACACTAAGATTTAAAGGGAATATCAACAACAGATGTACCAATTTAACAAAAAAAAACAGAACTCAAATCGGAACGATGGGAGCGCCACACGGTGGTTATTCCGGGAACTTTTTGTTCAAGGTAGTATTTGCATGTTTCGTAGATTTTGAAAAAGCAATTGATAGAGTGAATGGGTGTTTTGCAGAAAATAGGAATAGATTGGAGGGACAGGAGGCTAATCTGCAACCCGTACATGTATCAGACTGCTCAGGTGCAAGTGGGGAACAGAGAGCCCTGATGGGCAGTGTTAGGAAGAGGTGTAAGGCAGGGTTGCCCATTATCACTGATACTACTCAACGTACTCGTATATGTGGAGGAAATGATTAAAAAGGCATGGGTAGAACTGGAGATAGGATTGAAAGTCGGGGGGAATTTATAAAATCAGTTTGGTTTACTGATGACCAAGCGAAGGCTTGTCAGTCAGCCAAGGGTTTGCAAGCATTGCTGGGTGAATTGTAAATTTAGTGCAACAGATATAGGATGAGAATCTATGTTAATAAAATAGGGGTTATTCAATTTTCCAGAAAGGATAAGGTTAAGCTAAACAATAAATTAGGAGGGCAAAAACTTGAGCAGGTAGAACAGTTTACGTATCTCAGAAGTGTTTTGGACCATCACGGTGAAAGTAGGAGGGATGTAAAGAGAAGAGTTGCGCTAGGCAAAGAGGTTTTCACAAGTAGAATGGAGTTGATGACTGGGACATTGAGTAAGGATGTTAAGAAAAGACTAGTAAAACTTTGATTTGGAGCGTAGCTATGTACGGCGCGGAAACGTGGTCATTGAAGCAGGAGGATAGACGTAGATTGGAGGCTTTTGAAATGTGGGTGTGGAGAAGGATGGAGAAGGCAAAATGGACCGAAAGGAAAATAAATGAGGAAGTATTAGGGATGGTGGGCGAGGAGAAGCCCTATGGAAGCAGGAAAAATGGATGAAGGACGTATTGAGCAGTAGTGGAATGTTGAAGAAGGTAATAGAGGGGAGAATGTTGGGCAAGCGAGGAAAGGGCAGGAACAGGATAGGGATGTTGGACGGGATGAAGGGAGGAAAGAAGTACACAGAGATGAAGAGGGACCTGATGTAGAGTAGGTTGATAGATTGTGTTTTGTTAGGAGTCACATAATATTTATTTAATAGTTGTGACCATCCAAAAACCTACCTTAACCGGTAGATTACCTTATAATAAATAATAATAATAGAGAAAATCGTTCTAAATCTCCGTTAGGGAACGTAGTATTTTGCATGCTTTCTCTTTTATAATTCACGAAACAACTCTGTTTAAAGGTATCGTGTTTTTCTTTACACGTCAAGAGGGTGCGGATTATAATGAGTTTGGAAGTTTCTTGAATGAAAAATGGACAAAACCAGTCATGACCTCGGCAACGTTTGCCACGAATGCGATCGCGCTCTGCTACGCCATGGCACGTGCCCGAAGAACGGCAGCATCTGGGAGGCGGGGAGGGTGAGGGTTATTCCGTTACTCTTAAATCTCCCGATCCTATTCATCGAATGGATCCGGAAATAATACATTATATAAAAAACTATATTTTTTAATGCTATATTTGTTAAATTTTACAAATTAATTTTCCTTAGTTTGTCAACAAATAATCTTATGTCGCGATAATATTGCGGATTGGCATTATTTATTAACTTGGTTCATTTATGAATTAGCAGCTGCGGATCAGTGAACTAAGACTAATGTAATACTAGCAGTAAGTTATGGGTTAAGATATTTTTTTATGCGTCTGGGAAATGAATACTAATGCACTTAGAAGCCATGCCTCATATGACACTCAACACCTTATATATTACAGGTTCCCATATTTTTGCTCCAAGTATTTTGTACCTGTCTTCATTCCATCCTAAGTATATTATCTTCTCCGCCTCCTACCTCACTTAGCCCATGTCCTCCCCCCATCATAATATTAAATGCTCTAATAATCAATCAATCAAAAACGCCGTAATATTTAACTCAGTTAATCTCTTTCCTCATGTCTAGAGCAAAGCGGTTTTCTGTGTCTTTACGGATGAATGTTCTATGAAGACTATGAATACTTTCAATTTCCATTCATCATGTCAGCGTGTCAATTCTTTTTCTCCCACTACTTCGCTTGCCTAATTTCCTGGCCTAAACCACAGTCTTCAGTATTCCATTTTTTACAAGTTTTGCAGGGCTGTTCCGAAACTTGTACGACCGGCCCACGGCTAATTCGACCTCACCTTTGGCATCAGAAAGGTAATAAGTGATTCAGAGGTGATGGCAGACCTTAACCTTTGACTTTTATTGAGCTGAGGGCCGTACGTATGTTTTCATTTCCATCTATTTTACCTTGTCTGTTCTTCTCTACAGTGACATCTCAAAAAACTTCCATTTTACGCATATCGTCTTTCTCCAACGATCATGATTCGGCACCGTATAGAACCAGGCTCCCTTGCTAAGTTTCCAATAATCGTTCCTTAAAAACCTTTCTCTAAGTGCCTGTCATCCGCATCGCAGTATTAATGAAAGCTGGTTTGCCTAACGTAGTTCTTCTTTAATCCGCACTATTACTTTGACTCCCTTAGTTCAAAACACTTCCAGTGTAGGTAAACTGTATCATCTACTCTAATTTTTGTTCTCGAATTTTAAATTTAGGTAATTGTTCCATCTTCTGGAAACACTTGTAACATTTGTTCTGCGTATATTGGTTTTCATCTCATCCCACACTGATTACACAGGCCAACAGTGGTTTTGGTGCCGGAGCTTTTAATGTTGATTTAAAGAACAATTGGAGTGCTGAATCCAATTATGACACTAATTTTTTCCTATCAGTCATTGTTTTCAAGATATAGATATGTTGTTACTCACGTAAAAAAATCTTCTACATGATGATATGGGAATATTATATTAATAATAAAACCCACTAAATATAAAGACTTGATTTATTTCTAGGGCTGTTAAATCACCCACATACACAACAGAATTTTACAATACAATTGAACCCAAACACTAAATTTTTTTACTGTAATAAAACGAATTGAAAAGAAAAAAATACATAAAAACATCACTCAACACATCGGAAGCTTCTTTTGCTCGATTTTCTTGAGTGCAATTTGTTCAAACAGTCTCGTTTTAAGCATCAGCAGTAATCTGCCATCATATGGTTATCCCATCTTCCATGGTAGCGAGCTTCCATTGTTTTTATATCCTGGTGAAATCTTTCTCCTTGTTCTTCACTTGTGTCTCCTAAATTTCCAAGAAAATTGTCTAAGTGGCTGTGTAGGTAGCGAAATTTTTTGCTCATATTACATCCAAGTGATTTGAAGTTACTGAGCATAATGTTTACCAGGTCAATATAATTTTCACTTTTGTGATTTCCTAGAAAATTTTTTATGACCTCAACAAATGACATCCAACTAATTTTTTCAATCTCATTCATTGACTCGACAAAAGCAGGATCCTTTGTAAGTTGTCTGATTTGTGGCCCCTCAAAAATACCAGCTTTAAGTTTTTCAATACTTATATGGGGCATCTTTAGTCTTAAGTAGCCGAAGCATGGTCCATCCTTGTCAAGAGCCTTTACAAATTGCTTCATTAGGCCTAGTTTAATATGTTGAGGCGGTAAGATGATTTTCTCTCTTTCAGCTAAAGATTCAGCAATGATGTTTTCTTTCCCAACAACCAAGTTTTCTCTCTTAGGCCACTCCTCCTTAATCCAGTGGTTTTGTCTGTCCCTGCTATCCCAGAGGCACAAGAAACAAGGATATTTTGTGTAGCCACTTTGCTGCCCAAGAAGAAAGTTCACCATTTTTAAATCTACACAAATCACCCAGTGATGTTCCTGGTATTTTATCTTCTGTAAGACCAATGCTATTGTATCGTATTCTTCTTTCATTTTAGTTGAATGAGCGATTGGTATTGCGCCAAACCTGTTACCATTGTGAAGAAGTACACATTTTAAACTACGCTTGGAGCTATCAATAAAGAAACGCCAATCAGTAGCATCATATTGTGATAGTATTCCCATTTTTTCCAAAAGACCCTTAACGTCTAAACAAAATGTAAGATTGTCTTCTTGAGCAAAGAAGGGTAGCATATCCTTTTCCCTTGTGCGATAGAAACTCATTTTTGTACCGGGTTGCAGTAAATTCTTTTCATGCAGTCTTGATGCTAGTAGTTCGGATGCTTCCTTCGATAAGTTCAGTTCTCTAGCAAGATCGCTTAGTTCATCTTGATTAAATAGTTGAGGAATTGTTGATACCCCCTCGTAGTCACTGCCACTATCATCAATAGAATGAGAAATGTTTTCAAATAACTCAAATTCTTCCTTAGATATATCTGGTAACGTCTAAAATATTGGGATCGGTATTTCTGCTGAATGGGGTACCGGGCGTCTAGCTGAAGGCAAATCTGGATATGTCCACTTGTGGCGATTTTTTCGATTAATTCCCGAAAAATTTACTATGCAAAAATAACAGTTGTCAATATGGTTCACAGGTTCTCTCCACACCATTGGCTCACCAAATTTTAGACTTTTCCTTTGTCCTGTTGTCCATTGCCGCAGATGTTTAGTACATGTTTTACACACAAAATGCGGTGCTCATGTTTTATCTTGGTCACCAAGCTTAACACCAAAATATCCCAAGTATACACGTTTTACAAAGTCTGTAATATTTTTCCTATTTTCTTTTACCATATATTCCCATGTATACTTATAGATTTATTTAACTTTGAAAATTATTTTCCGGAATATATCAAATATTAAAACAACTAATCGTAAGATGTGCCATATCTAAAAAAGTAGAGCTGTTAAATAAAAACGGATTTCATATTTGGATTCAGCTCTACAAATATAGTTAAAATCAACACAAAGATTCCCGGCACCAAAAAAAAAATTTTTTTTTGGTAGGCCTGTGTTATCTAATGCGATCATCAATGGTTGCGACCCCTTGAAAACCAAATCCTGATCATGCGCAAGTATGACATGCACAATAAATAAAACATATGAGTTTTTCGCATCAGTTAATTTTAAAGAATGTTTGGAAGGTGAAAAACAAGTCTTAACATGGTTTTCAAAATAAACCGCCTTTCATAACGTCCCGATAGCCTGTAGGCAAGAAAATACATTTCGCGAATATTTTTTTTAATATTCCCTTCCGTTTGAAATTATTTGGTATTGCTTTGGTACTTGCGTTGAAATTCAGGAATGTATATTTCCATTACGAATTGCCCTCTTGGAGATGACTCAAATATTTGATGCAAGGGCCCGGGATGAAAGAAAACGGAAATTCATGACATTCAAAGATTTAATGTTTCCTCACAGCCATGATGGCTGAAAGAAAATGAAATTGAATACTTATTATGCAATTTCACATCATGATGAATTCGATGAATTTTATATTTAGAATGGACATTAAGGCATAACATTCAAAGAAACATTAAATAATCTACGGATATCTACATTTGCACTGTTAAACTATGAAACATCTGAGATGGACTTTAATGTACTTCATTGATCACGAGTCATTCAAACGGAGCAACTTGTGTCATCGTCCAACTGTACAAAAAGTCATTTGAAAGGCTTCATTGAGAAAAGAATATTGTTAAACGCACAGTGTTCGGCCAGAGTATTTGAAGAAAGTACCACCTGGTAAATTAGGTTAAAAACTGTTTAGCGGTCCTTCATTGCAATGTTTAACGATGTGTTCTCCTAGATATATCAGCACCGCACTCTTCCTCGCTTGTCCTTGAAACAGGCAGGTGGGGTGGTTGGAGGGGCCATCTGTCCGCGGAATATGTATGTCCTCTTATCCAGTGGTGGAAATGTCGGTAATGGAGGTTTCGGTGGAGGTGTCCAATTCACCTCTTTGGCTCCGATACAAGCGATGGCGTCGCAGATGATGAAGGCAAACACTGCTAGGCAACTAGAACGCATGACTACGGTTGCACTGCTCAATTGGTAAGTTGTCAACCGAAGGTATCCCTGTCGTTCCGAGACGAGCACTTTATTCACGTTCAACTACTCGGAGTAGTGGAGAAACTGCTCAAGGGATCGGGTGGTTGGACGTTCTTCCTTGTGATGCCTCGACAATCACGAAGAAAGCGCATGCGTATGAGAGACTTCATCGAGGAAAGGAGACGTTTTGCAGGGCTGTTTAGAAACTTGTGTGACCGGCCGACGGATAATTCGACCTTAAGTCCTTTGGTGATTCAAAGATGATGGCAGACCTTAACCTTTGACTTTTATTGAGCTGGGGGCGGTAAAATGTCATAGCTGGTAGAGGGTTTTTAAAATTCGGGCCTCAGGAAAATAAGCGTAGCAGCCTAGGAAATCACAAAGGAAAGTACAAGCTAGGAAGAAGGGGAGTACCGTCTAACAAAAAATGAGGATTTATTAGAAGAGTTTTGGGAAAGCTTAATGAAAAGATTAAAGTAAAATGTCATATTTCGCTGGTTTAGGCGTGACGCTTAGAGGAGCTAGATTTGTGAAACTTTGTGTTGACAAACTGAGAAGGGTATCAAAATTAATACGCAAACTAGGCTGGTAATCACTCACGGACAGATGGTCAAATTACAGATCAAATGTCTACCATGAATTGGTGGGATGCCTTTTTAGCAATGATGTTGAAAATTTACTATATCCCAATCATACTCAGTAGGCGTGATCAAATTAAATATAACTAAATAAAGTAAAATAAAATTAGCGAAATAAAGTTAGATCAAAGTAAATAAAAATGAAGAGATTACTAACTGGAAATAAAATTGATTTCACCATGGGTAATTTAATTATTATTAGGTAATCTCCCGGATAAGGTAGGCTTATGGACGGACACAATTATCAAATAAATATTTTGTAACTCCAAACAAAACCCAATCCAGCAACCTACTCTACATCAGGTCTCTCTTCATCTCCGTCTATCTCTTCCCTCCCTTCATCCCGTCCAACTACCCTATCCTGTTCCTGCCCTTTCCTCGTTTGCCTAACATTCTCCCCTCTATTACCTTCTTCAACATTCCACTACCGCTCAATACGCCTTTCATCCTTTTTTCCTGCCTCCATAGGATTTCTCTCAACAAACCTCTCTCCTCACCCACCATCCCTAGTGCTTCCTCATTTGTTTTCCTTTCGGTCCATTTCACCTTCTCCATTCTTCTCTACACCCACGTTTCAAAAGCCTCCAGTCTACGTCTATCCTCCTGCTTCAGCGACCACGTTTCCGCGCCGTACATAGCTACGTTCCATATCAAAGTTTTCACGAGTTTCTTCATAACATCCCTACTCAACGTCCCCGTCATCAACTCCCTCCTCCTTGAGAAAGGCTCCTTGCCTGGCGCAATTTTTCTCCTTACGTCCCTGCTACTTTGAGCGTGTTGGTCCAAAACACTTCCGAGATACGTCAACTGTTCTACCTGCTCTAGTTTTTGCCCTTCTATTTTAAGGTTAGGTTAGCCTTTTCTTTCTGGAAAATCGCATAACCTTTGTTTTATTAATATTAATTCTCATTCTATATCTATTGTACTGAATTTCCAATTCACTCAGAAATGCTTGCACCACTTGGCTGACTGGCAAACTATAACTTGGTCATCACCAAACCTAACTGACTTCACGAATACCCCGCCAACTTTCATTCCTACCTCAAGTTCTTCCCATGCCTCTGTAATTATGTCCTTTACATATGGGTTGAAAAGCACTGGTGATAATGGGCATCCCTGCCTTACACGTCTACCTAACACTGCCCATTCGGACTCTCCGTTCCCCACTTGGACCTGTGCAGTCTTAGACATGTACAGGTTGCGGATTAGCTTCCTGTCCCTCCAATTTATTCCTATTTTCTGCAAGACACTCATTAGTTTCCCTAATTCACTCTATCAAACGCTTTTTCGAAATCTACGAAACAGGCAAATACGTCCTGATTGAATTCTATATTACTCTCGATTAGTGATCTCATTACTGCAATGACATCACGCGTACCTCTCTCCTTCCTAAATCCAAACTGATCATCCCTAAGTAATCATTTGCCTTACTCTCTATCCTTTTGTTGATGATCCTGAGAATAACTTTATCTGCGTGAGATATCAAACTTATTGTTCTGTAATGCTCATATGATGTAGCCTTTACCTTTTTCGGGATAGGAACTAACACTGATCTCACAAAATCTTCCGGCCAGATTCCTTCCTCATAGATACTACGAATCAGTCCATATAGATTCTCCTTCCCACATTTTCCTAAACATTTCAACAGATCCACAGGAATGTTGTCTGCCCCAACGGTCTTATATAGTTTCATCTTCCTTAATGCCCTTCGTACCTCATTGTCGAGTATGTCTGGACCTAAGCTGTCTTCATCTACGTCATGTTCCTTTTCTATGTCTAACCTTGTTTGCCCAAGTTCTTTACGAAACAGGGCTTCTTTATATTCCTTCCATCTCTCTTGGACCTTTTCTGTGTCAACTTATCTTTAAATGTTAGTACAGATCTTCCCTTCTTACTTCCAGATAGTGATTTAACCTTGCTGTATAGAGCACAAATTTTACCTCTCTTCTGCTAACTCTCCATGTCCTTGCACTGTGTCTTCCACCATGCTTCTTTTGATGTTGCCCGTCTCAAGTTATTATTGATGTCTACATCTACTCAATGGCCCGCAAGCCGCCGCAAGGGCGTGTGGCGGGGGGTGTCAGGGCAACTCCCGTAATTTAGAAAGAAAAAAACCGTATGCAGAAGCCACAAATTTATAGTCCATAAACCAAACATGGTAAATATTCATGCAAGAACCCTTTTATCCCGCACACATGTAAACCCAAAAACTACCAGCAAACATACTCATGCACCTACATTTAAACCAAATATCTTTGAATTTTTTATTTTGTTCCGACTTGCAACTTAAATGTTTTTTATATTTGTATGCGAACTTTGGTTTCTTACTATTATGACTTCTGATTGTTCTGGGAAAGAATGAGTATTTGAATCTATCTTTCTTATTTTATATTTGTGGTTTGTGGGCCATTATAATTCCTTTAGTGTCATCGTTAAACTCGTTGGTTCTGAATCTTTCTAAAAGTCTAAGTCTCGCCTGTTCTCTTCGTATTTCAAGGGGCTCTCAGCCTAAATCCCCTAAGAGACCTGTTACACTTGTGTTCCTATTATAAATATTTTTAACGAATCTGACGGATTTTCTCTGGACTTAATCTAATTCTTTTTGCCAGATTTTCTTCTAAGGGTCCCAAATACTTGCGGCATATTCTAAATGTGGTCTAACTTGATCAAAATAACACCTCTCTTTAACTTTCTCATTACATTTCCCCACCACCCGTTTAATGAAGCCCAGTTTTTTAAAGCGGATCCGCATATTGTCCTGATATGTGCTCCCCATGAAAGGCGTGGTGGTAGAACTACCCCCAAATATTTTACTTGTTTGGCCGTAGTTAGTACTGAACCCTCTATATCTTAGTTTATGTCCTGTTCGCCACTTCCTTCGTTCCAAAATTTCAAAACTGCGCATTTGTCTATATTAAGCATTAATCCCCATTTCTTGCACCAATCCGAGATTGTATCAAGTCTCTAGAAGGTAGCTCGCGATCTAGTTGGCTCCTTATTTCCCTGTATATCACTGTGTCATCAGCAAATAACCTGAGATTGCTACCAACTTGTGTGCTTAAGTCATTAATGTATATTAAGAACAGAGGAGGCGCTATTACACTTCCCTGGGGGACGCCCGAAGTAACATCTCCTTCCGTTAAACACAACCCATCGATGACTACTATTTGTTTGCGATTTGACTAGAAGCCTGTAATGCAATTAATAATTTTCTCATTGATTCTATAGCATCTAAGTTTGTGTAACAATTTATTTTGTAGGACTTAATCAAAGGCTTTTTTGAAATCTAGGAATACGGCATCTACTTGTGTGTTGTTTTCTCCCGATCTAAGTATATCGTGAATGAAAATACCTACTTGTGTTTCGGATGATCTGCTCTTCCTAAATCCGTACTGGTTGTGGCTTAGTATTTTCCTACTGTCAAGAAACCTCATTATGTTACTGACAATAATGTGTTCTAATATTTTACAAGATATCGATGTCAAAGAAATTGATCGGTAATTGGTTGGTTTATCCCTATCCCAGTCTTTATAAATGGGAGTTACTTGGGCTAGCTTCCAGTCGCGAGGTACTGAGCTATCTTCTATTGATTTTAGGAAAACAATTTCTAAAAAAGGGGCAATGTCTTCGGCTAATTCCTTTAATATTCTAGCAGATATTTCTTCCGGATCAGGTGATTTGTTTGCTTTGATACTCCGTAGCAGATGATTCATTCCATTCTTGGTCAGTGTTATATCGCTCATGTGTTCCCCGGGTGGGTGTGGAGGGTCGTTTGGTGCGTTTGTGTCTTCATTGTAGGCGCTCTGGAAAAACGTGTTTAAAATGTTTACTATTTTCACGCTGTCTGCATTAATTTCTCCGTTTTCCGTCTTCAAAGAATGTACAATTGGACGTTTACCCCCTATTTCCCTAACATAGGACCGGAATGACTTTCTATTTTCCTCAAGATATTCGCTTAGCATTTTAGATTTAAAAGTGCGGAGAGCTGTGCGCACGATACTTTTTGTTTTTTTACGACATTCTTTAAGTTTCTGTTTTAATGTATGTACATAAACGATACAGTCACTTTTTAAACTCAAAAGTATATAAATGCTATATTTTTCGAATATTACAAATTAATTTTCCTTAGTTTTTCAAACAATAATCTTGTGTCTTAATCGATAACATTGCATATTGGCATTCCTTACTAACTTGGCTCATTTATGAGTTAGAAGCTTCAGATCAGTGAAATCTTAGACTAATTTCATATTGGGAGAAATTTATTGCGTAAGATATTTTCTGGATATATCTGGGGAATTCAAAATCAGATTTTTTTTTTAAGGTAATCTACCGGTTAAGGCAAAAACCTACCTTAACCGGTAGATTACCTTAAAAAAAATCTGGGGAATAAGTAGTAATACACTAAGAAACCATGCCTCATATGACACTAATTGCCTTGTATATTACAGCTTCCCATATTTTTGCTACAAGTGTTTTGTAGGTAATCACTGCTAGGAAACTAGAACGCCTGACTACGGTTGCACTGCTCAATTGGTAAGTTGTCAACCGAGTGTATCCCTGTCGTTCCGAGACGACCACTTTATTCACGTTCAACAACTCGGAGTAGTAGAGAAACTGCTCAAGGGATCGGGTGGTTGGACGTTCTCCCTTGTGATGCCTCGACAATCACGAAGAAAGAGCATGCGTATGAGAGACTTCATCGAGGAAAGGAGACGTTTTGCAGGGCTGTTCAGAAACTTGTGTGACCGGCCGACGGATAATTCGACCTTCAGTCCGTTGGTGATACAGAGATGATGGCAGACCTTAACCTTTGACTTTTATTGAGCTGGGGGCCGGAAAATTTCATGGCTGGACGAGGGCGTTTAAAATTCGGGCCTCAGGAAAAATAAACGTGGCAGCCCAGGAGATTAAAAAGGAGAGGACAAGCTAGGGAGAAAGGAGAGTACCATCTAACAAAAAATTAGGATATATTGTAAGAGTTTTGGGGAAACGTGATGAAAAGATGAAGTAAAATGCCATCTTTCGCTTGTTGGCGCGTTACGCGTAGAGGAGCTAGATTTGTGAAACTTTGGTTTGATAACCTGAGTGTGATGTCAAGATGATTAGGCGAGCAGGGCTGGAATCACTCACGAACCGAAGGTTAAATTACCGATTAAGTCTCTAGCATAAATTGGTTGGATGTCTTTTTAGCAATAACGTTGAAAATGCACTAGTTTCCCAATCATACAACAGTAGGCGAGATTAAATTTTAAAAAAACTAAATAAAATCAAATGAATTTAGAGAAATAAAGTTAGATCAAAGTAAATAAAATTGAAGAGATTACGAACTGTAGAATAGATAGTTATAGAACAGGAGAATATTTGTGCACAGCATGTCTCGTCAAGAGTTCCTCCACTATCGGCACTGCTTCTTTGCACTTAGTTTACCTTACGGACCCTAAAGTCCGGCATTTTTCCGGCAACCATCTTCTTCCAAACCATTGCTATCACTTTAGCGTTTGTTTTCGTTTTAATCTATTTTATTCTTTCCATTCTTCTCTGCTCTTGCCGGCCCCGGTGGCGGCGGGCTAACGTCCTCGTCTACCAACTGAGCGGTCACGGGTTCGTTTCCCGTCTGGGTGGATTTTTCTCCATCCAGGGCTTGGCTGTATGTAATTGTCTTCAATGTAATGTATGTAATGTAAGGGTTAGGTGGAAGAAGGGACTATTTAGTCTCAACCTCGCCCAATTAAGTCGATAATAAATAAAAAATAAATAAATAAATACAGTGACATCTCACAAACCTTCAACTCACGCATATCCTTTTGCTTTAACGATCATGATTCTACACCGTATGAAACCACGCTCTCTTGCTAAGTTTCCAATAATCGTTTCTTAACACCCTTTCTCCAAATGCGTGTCATCTGCATCGTACTTCCAGTGAAAACTCGTTGGCCACATGCAGTTCTTATTCTTAAATCAGCACCACTACTTTACTCCCTTAGTCCAAAACATTTCCAGTGTATGTATACTGTACCATCTATTCTGTTTTGTCCTTCCAATTTAACTTTAGGTAGTTGTTCCATCATCTGGAAAACTTGTAACCGTTGTTCTGTACATAGTTTTCATCCCAATCCACACTGATTATCTATCAAATGCGATCAGAAATGATTGCGAACCCTTGATAACTAAATCCTGATCATGCGCAAGTATGACATGCACAAAAAATAAAACACGTGAGTATATTACATTAGTTAATTTTAAAAAATATTTGAGAGGTGAACAACAAGTCTTAACATTGTTTTCAAAATAAACCGCCTTTTATAACGTCCGATTATTATTATTAGGTAATCTACCTGTTAAGGTAGGATTTTGAATGGACACAACTATCAAATAAACATTTTGTAACTCCAAACAAAACCCAATCCAGCAACCTAATCTACATCAGGTCCCTCTTCATCTCTATGTACTTCTTCCCTCCCTTCATCCCGTTTCTGCCCTTTCCTCGCTTGCCCAACATTCTACCCTCTATTACCTTCTTCAACATTCCACTACTGCTCATTACACCTTTCGTCCAGATTAAATATTGTGACTCAAAAATTATTGTAATATACTTGGTCAATTTTTAGGCGTATTTGTTATTATATGAACGATATGTTCTACTTAATAAGTCGGCACTGCTTTCTTCCTGGCTTGTCGCTGAAGCAGGCAGGGGCCATTTCAGGGGTGAGTATCGCTGTCGTTCCAGGATCACCCTCGAACTTCCTTCACGTTCGGCAATACTACATATTACAGACTCCTGAAGGAATCGCTTTGATGGGCCTCGTACTCAAAATAAATATGATATAAAATGAGTTTCTCAGTCTTTAGCTGTCATTGACTGGCTAATATCCCATGAACCCATACGCAATCTAATGTTTAAAAAAGTGTCCAACTCGTTTCAATTAACATACTGCAATCTCGAAAAAAATAGCAAGAATAAAGTGAGACTCCTAGAAATTATATCTTATGATAACTGCCTTCTATTTTACATATTCAAATATTTTAATGGCAATATATTGTTGGATTATTTAATGCTTATCTTCACCTCTTCTTTTTATCTTTCTCTTATTCTGCTTCACTATTTTACAATGGCTTCTTCCATATTCAGCCCTAAATAGTGTTTTTTTCCATTCGTTTTGTCTATAAAAATTTAAGAACTAACTTTTCCCAAGGTCTACCATTTCACCTTTATATTTTAATTCTACCTTCTTCGTTAATCGGTGGCGCATGTGCATGTGCGCGGTGGCGGCATTATTAGAGAGAATTTCAATTGACAATTCTCCAAATCTGTGCTTTTTATCAGAAATTTCGTATTGGTACGGAAAGATAAATATCACTCTTTTATTATTGGTCAAACCTTTCACCTTAAATGCTTCAGCAAGATCTGTTGACTGAACGGTGTGTTATATATAATTGTTATTTGGTAGCTAAGTCTGTTTTGAAGAGAGGTATAGCAAAAATTTGAAAAATATAAGTATAAAATATAGATAACGGATCATGTTGCTCGTGCAAGCCTTCAGCACGATATGATTTAAGCTGTCGTTGTCGTAGGTTACAACAAAAATGACAGTCGTGGTCAATCATGGTATTAATTCGTTATTACCAAAGTTTATAATTAGTGATTCCAAGAAACGGCGGGAGGTGGCGCAACCGCAACTTTTAACGGAGTCATCTGCTAATATACATTTCAATGCAACAATTTCAAAGTGTAAAAATCATTCGCCTTGATCGGGATACCCGTTAAAGCAAATGATTTTTACACTCTGATATTGTGACATTTATAATGAACCTCCCGTGCATACAATGTCTTAGTTGATCTAAAAACAGGCGTAGTGAAATGATCATTAAAATATGCGCTTTCAGCGGTGTCTCTCGTCTTGGGGAGGAAGCATCATTCTTGTATTTTTAGCCAAATGTCGAAAGTTCGCGAGTCACGCAAGGAAGCATCGCGACAGTTTTTTTCTTAGAAATTGGAGCTTGCCTAATGCACGCAACTTTAGTGAGGATGTACGGAGGAAAATGCGTTCGTATTGCTTCGATATTGAAAGAATGAGGGCGCATGGGTATAAGTGGCATCGAGGAAGTTTCTGGGGTTCGCATATGCATACAAATTATCATTTATTATAAGTAAGACATAATTTCTTTTTCGTTTCATTGGTCATTTGGGAAATAAAAAAAGGGAACGTAATTACAAAGGCAATTGAGTAGGAAGGAGCAGGAAGAAGAGGGAAGGGGGTAAGATATAACGAAAACTTATTAATTCACGGCGTGCCTGAACCAATGGTTTCCAATATTTGCGGGGATTAGATAATTACGTTCTGTGGCATTTACCGAATTTCTTTCCAAAACCATTATTTTTATCATGAATTTTCGCCTACCATTCTTATATGAGTACTGCATACGTTTCACACGCTCTCTTGCAATTTGTTCTTAAGCTTTCGTCCACTTGTGCCGATATTCAGCATCAAACGTGTAAAGATGGCGTGCCCATTGAATTAAATACGTGGGAATACTACTTAATTAAGTTTAATTTATTAATATATTAGATAGATTGCTTGGACTCTTACTTTTGTTATTTTTTCTCATATCATAACCTGTCGGTCATTTACAGTACGGTGTTTCATCTGTACTCCAAGGTGGAGAATTGCGTACGGTTTCTTGAAGCTACTTATGTAAAGACTTCCTCGTTGCGAACCCCCTGCTTCGTGGCATACGTCTCCTGTGTTACTTAAGATGGCAAAGAGTCAGCTTTCGCTTTGCAATACCAATAGTGAATTTAATTATACTATTACAACCCTGCTATACGAATTTTTCGTCAACGCCACCGTAGGCAACATGATCCAACATTACAAAAGGTACAGTTATTTGACCTCCTAATAGATGTTTAATTAGCACTCATGGGCGCTCTCATTCTGAAAATGTATTGACAACGACCCGTGTCGTGGAAACAAAGGAGAGAAATATTTGGTTGTTGTGTCCATCCAAAACTTTAACCGATAGATTACCAGTGATAATAATAATCAGCCAATATTTTGCCAACCGGATTAGTCAGGTGAGCAAGTCGCTCGCCTCCTAACTCAATGGGTTCGAGTCCACCTTCACAGTTACGAGTCTAGTCTCGGGTATGTGTGTTACGTTAACTCTAGTGGTCACAAGCCAAAGACGTATCGGGATAACAAGGCGAACAGGAACACCAGAAGCATCTGGGAAGAAAAAATCTGTAGTACCTTTTATTATTGGTAGCCAAACTCGGTCTTGGTGGAAAAGAATGATATCATTGATTAAAACACTACATCACGTAATCTTTCCCTCGGAATGTACAATGAAACTTCAAAATACTCTCTAAGGCAAACGTAAAATGCTCACTAACTTCTCCTAGTACTCAAAGTCAAAATAATGTACCATGACGAAGCAGAAGTGCCCGTTGACTTTTCCTTTTTCATTAACAACACATAAACCATACAAAAAGCAGACGTTCGGAAACCAAGGCATTTTTTCTCGGGAGACCGAGATTTGTAACTCAATCGTGCGAGAGGACAATTTAGGAATAAAATCTGATAATGCAGCTTAGAATTAATTCATTTCTCTTTCATTAATCAATGGTTCATTGCAATTATTCATCGAATCAACATCGGAAGGATAACCAACGTCAGGGTATGGGAGTAGGTACAATGAAATCACCTAATTTAATTTCTTCTCGGACACAAAAACGTCGAGCCATATGCGTAGTAACAACGAAATTGCTTTTCGTGGAAGTGAAACTAAACACGTCTTGCGTCACTCTCTTAGTGGCATTCCGCAAATCTCCTGAGTTACGTGATGCAGGTGAAGTGTAAGCTTTTGCTTTGGTTCTATGGTACACATAGTGAATTTATTAATCGTTTAACTCTCACAATCTGTCCATTGGGTTCTCCTCCGCGCTGTTCAGACCTATGTAGGAAACATGACGTAATGCGAAATGTGGTCTCGAATCACGCATTTTCGATGATAATTCTGTAATTTTAGTACCCATAATGCCACCGCCTTCCTGATCGAAGGCTAAACTTCATGTTTGAGCTTTAACTCGAAAACATGGGTTGCCTCCGTCTTGGAGACTCAGGTAAACAAGGACTGCAATTAGGTTAGGGTGCGAATTTTTTAGAAATCTAAAATCCGATAACACACAAGTAAGGTTTATGAAGACTTTCGCGGCAATGACTACGCATTGATGACACCAACGGAGGAGGATGACCTCTGCGAGGGAGGAATTCGAGAGCCTCTCCCTTCCTCGATGAAGTCTCTCCTACGCATGCGCTAACTTCGTCATGCTCAAAAAAACAAGTACGGGCGCTCATCTAACCGATCTCTTGAGTAGTTCCCGTAATACATCGTCTTGTTGAACAACTAATAAGCTCGTCTTGGAACGACAGGAATATCTTCGGTTGAGATTTAACAATTGAGCAGCGCAACAGTAGCCATGCGTTTTTGGTGTCTGATAGTGCTTGCCTTCATCCTCTGTGACCCCATCGAATGTTTCCGAGTCAAAACTTTTACACCCGTAACGAGAGCGACTGTCGAAGCCACCCCTAATTCTGAAGATTATCCATCAACAATATTTGGCGGCAGGGTCACCACTTCGATGCCCCTAACCTGTACCACGGACTGGAGAGGAAGGGTGCGTTGTGAGCGGCGACGTTAGGAGAAAAATGTTTGTGGAAAAGTGCTGCTGATGGACGGGTGTATAATTTTTATCGTGACGTGTGATTCCTGATGTGCGATACTATGGGATTCCTATTTTAAGTGTGTCTAAAAAACGTTGTGCCATGGGTAATATAGTTTTCTGAATGTACCACATAGATAACATATTTTCATAGAATCACGACTGCACAAAATGCTCAAGTGGAAAGAATCGTGATCTATCAAGCACATTAGATTCCATCGCAAATGTTCCAGAGTTTGACTAATCAAATGTAAAGATTTGCACAATATGGTGGCGATTTGTTGAAAGCTTTAATTTCAATGGTCATTCCTTTTATCCCATTCATCGAATATATGATGTAAGCTTTGTAAAAGGACATTCCCTTCCATTTTTTTATATCGCTATGTAAGGATTAATATAAGTTTTGAATTGCATAATTCTTTTGTTTTTTTTTCACGAAATACAAATTCCGCCCATAGCTAATCAAATTTGGTATGAAAAATTCAATTTCCCGCAGATGGCACTGATGAGGTCAATTAGTTACCGTACTTTGACGGAATAATTTCATACTTTCATTAGGACTAAATGGAGAAATATTTAATGGTTGCCAACACTTCCATGATTCGTACAACACTCTATCATAAAGCCCATGAAGTAAAATCTTCAACAAATTTAAGTATCGCTTATGTCCATTCTGATGAAACATTGCTTTACATTTATCCCTCGTGAGATGAGTGTAAAGTGAGTAATTGACATTTATACAAATGAGTGTGTGATTGTTCCGTTACGATGATTTGATCTCAACTTAAATCCTTAATTCGGCTTCCTTTTGGTCTCTAATTTAAAAGTGGCTTCGGCAACGGTCTGTCTCTGGTAAAGAAGACCCGAAACAACGTTCTAGAGCAAGATCTTCCGAAGTCTAATATTCGATTATACATAAGTTAGTGTTAAGAAGGCTTCTGCGGCGATGGTGGTGCACTGAAGATATCAGGGTTAATCCCGGATGACTAACACGACCGCAATGGAAGAGGAATTCTAGCAGACTTATTATGAAATCCGATGTCATAATTTACATCAGCCAAAGGTAATTTTTGTCCCACACCGATGTTATGACCTAGTATATAGATTCTGAGTTTCGGTTGTCGTATCTGAAAGCCTAACGTCAGTTTCTGGGTACAAAGGATAACTTTTTTCAGAAAAGCTCGTCAAAATGACTTTCGTTGCCACCTTAAATCGAATCACGAAGCAGTTGGGATAGCGTAAACGTCAGACCATAAGGCATTAAGGGAGAGGCGAGAATGTATACGTGATTACAAAGTATCCGCTGAGTAAAATAAAAAAAAATGAATAGTATTGGCGCAGACTACAGGGTTCGTCCGGAAAATAAGTGTACTGAGCTCAGGAAAAAAAATTATTACACTTTTACATATCTTAAGCTAATATTCCTCAAAATAGGACCCTTGTGAGTCGATACACTTGTTCCAGCGGCGTTCCCATTCCTGGAACGCTCCCGCGAAGGCATCATCGGGAACCTCTCGAAGACACGTCGTCACGGCCTCTTTGACGGCGTCCAAAGTCCCGTATCGCGTTCCTTTCAAACTCCTCTTTATCTTCGGGAACAGAAAGAAGTCCGGTAGTGCCAAGTCCGGGCTGTAGGGCGGGTGCGGCAGCGTTGCCACGCCGTGCTTGGCCAAGAAGTCCGACACGACAAGCGCGGTGTGAGACGGCGCATTGCCGTGATGCAGCCGCCAGATGTTTTTGATTGCTGGCCGGACGCGGGCGACTCGTTTTCGAAGCCTGTCGAGCACTTGGACGTAAAATGCAGCATTTACAGTTTGTCGTTCAGGTACAAATTCGTAGTGGACGATTCCCCTTTTATCAAAAAAGACAATGAGCTTATTACACTTATTTTCCGGACGAACCCTGTATATGAAATTTGTCAAAAGTTTATGTTGAAAGTTTTCGTTTTATTAAAATTTCGAAGATTCACGATGAGTCTTATTATTGCATTAAGGTTTATTTTAACTTCTCCCCGCTTTTTGCAATCACCAATGCAATGTTTTTTCATGAGAGTTGCTTAAAATCTAGTCGAGACAAATGCCTTGTAGCAATATCGAACGGAGTCAGAGAGCCGAATCAAAATTTCTTACGTTGAAATCAAGTACTGCGAACTGTGGAACAGTAATATTCCGATGGCCCCGGATAGCGAGGGTTTGAAATTGATCGAGTAGGGTTGTGAAAGTGTAAGATAATTTACTGTACTAATAGTACTGTAGAACGAAGGCGAAAGCCTAGTCTTCGTCTGCTTTATGATTATCTCTCAGAGATACGGACTATGATTCTGCGAGTCCGGAGCAAGAATTTTTTTACCGCCACAAAAAAGCATGCGTTGACTAGTATGTGTTTTGGACATAAGGCTGACAGAGACATTGTTGAAATTTGGTTATATGTACGCAATAACTCACTCCTAGTGTACGAACTTGACGGGGAAGAATTATTTCCTGGTTCAGATGATCACTACGGCTGTTCTCTCTGGGGGAAGGATGCGACGTAAGAGATCTCCCAGTCACTTACGATGGGGAACGGTATGCGATGCTGCGTACTTCTCCCATGGTTGAAAGATATCAAAGAGCCGGATGAAGAAGGTAGTCCTTGCAGCGCGTGTTGTTGAATCAGACGGCTTCAAATTCAATTCTAAATCAAGTGGGGCGGCGATTTTACTGGTGGTGTCACCTCCGTAACACTATGTAGTAAGACGATGGGAAACCACCTCATTTATTTGTGGATTAAATGACGGACGTGATCATGAGAATTAAGTCCTTGAACTACGAGACTCGGACCATAATCATTACTGAGTTGGATTTAAAAAGATATTAAGAAGCAGTGAGATCAGTGGTAATAAATCTAAGAGGTAATAGGTGAACATGGATAATTTCCGTGTATTCAAACTAAATATGATGTAAAATGAGTTTCTCAGTTTTTAGCTGTCATTGACAGGCTAATATCATACTAAAATTTAAAGGCAAATTTAGTTGAATTTGTCTCATGTGTAAAAGGGCGTCGTACTCATTCCAAGTATAATAATGTACGAGGGTCATCCGGAAAGTAGTACCCGTTCGTGAAATAAAGACACAAAAGTAAATATTAACAAACATAAAAAATTTTATTTGAAAGAGGATACTTTAAACTACTTCTCAACATAATCTCCAAGCAAATTAAGGCATTTGTCATAACGTGTGACAAGTTTCTGTATTCCTGCTGCATAGTCCTTCGCCGCCAGCTCATTGAGATACAGGGTCACTCCTTCTTTAAGTTCTTCATCGCTGTCAAATCTTTTTCCTGCCAAAAAGTCTTTAAGCTTTGTAAAGAGATGAAAATCTGAAGGGGCCAAGTCCGGGCTATACGGTGGATGGTTGAAAGTTTCCCATTTGAATTGCTGCAAAAGTTTTTGTGTTATCCCAGCTGCATGAGGCCTGGCATTGTCATGAACGAGAATGACACCAGTAGACAATAGACCTCGCCGCCGATTTTGTATTGCCCGCCGTAATTTCTTTAATGTTTCACAATACGCATTGGCATTAATAGTGTCTCCACGGGCCATAAAATCAATAAGCAATACACCTCGTCGATCCCAGAAAATGGTTGCCATGAGTTTCCTGGTGGACAGAACTGTCTTGAATTTTTTTGGTTTGTTTGGTGAATGAGCATGATGCCACTCCATTGACTGTCGTTTACTCTCAGGTGATGCATAACAAACCCATGTTTCGTCACCAGTAATTATGCGAGTCAAGAAAGAGTCTCCTTCATCAGAATAACGTCCCAAAAACGTCAGTGCTGCAGCCATACGCTTGGTTTTGTGCTCATCTGTAAGCATGCGAGGGACCCATCTTGCACAAATTTTTGCATAATGCAGATGGTTTTTAACAATTTCATGAACAATTGTTCGAGAAACATTGGGAAAATGCTCACAGATGTCATCAATTGTGACGCGCCGATCGTTCCTCACGAATTCGTCAACTGAGCTCACCAGTTGGTCTGTAATGACAGACGGTCTCCCCGAACGCTCATCGTCGTGTGTGTTCCCCCTCTCCATGTTGAAGTTGGGACACCACCGCCGAACAGACGACTCGTCCATTACATTGTCTCCATACACCTCCTTTAATTGGCGATGAATATCACATGGGCGAACGTTTCTTGCATTGAGGAATTTAATCACTGCCCTCACTTCACAACTGGCGGCGTTCTCAATTTTTTTAAACATTTTAAACAATCACAGAAACAACACAGGCAATGCTAGCGTCACGCAACTTGGCTCAGAGAAGGCAGACAAGCCACTGAAGCTATCTGACCTCGTCCAGCGGCTACTCGCGTCGTCAGCACTTCATGCGGCACGAACGGGTACTACTTGCGGGATGACCCTCGTAATATCGAAAAGCGTGATAAAACAAAAAGTTTAAATATTGTTACTAAAAAAAGATTGTGATTAATTGTGATTGTGAGGCGTATTAATTATTTAATTAACGATATAAAAGTAGTAGGGACGTAAGGAGAAGATTGCGCTGGCAAAAAGGGTTTCACAAGAAGGGGAAGTTGATGACAGGGACGTTGAATAAGGATGTTAAGAAAAGACTCGTAAAAACTTTGATATGGAGCGTAGCTATGTACGGCGCGGAAACGTGGTCGCTGAAGCAGGAGGATAGACATAGATTGGAAGCTTTGAAATGTGGGTGTGGAGAAGAATATAGAAGGTGAAATGGACCGAAAGGAAAACGAATGAGGAAGTACTAGAGATGGTAGGTGAGGGTAGGGGTTTGTTGAGAGATATCCTATGGAGGCAGGAAAAATGGATGAAAGGCGTATTGAGTGGTAGTGGGATGTTGAAGACGGTAATAGAGGGGAGAATGTTTGGCAAACGAGGAAGGGGTAGGAACAGGAAAGGGATGATGGATGGGATGAAAGGAGGAAGTACCCAGAGATGAAGAGGGACCTGAGGTAGAGTACGTTGCTGGATTGTGTTTTGTTAGGAGTCACAAAATATTTATTTGGTTGTTGTGTCCATCCAAAAACCTACCTTAACCGGTAGATTACCTTATAATAATTGACGATAAGTTCTCCTTGATAAGTCGGCACTGCATTCTCCGTCATTTGTCGCTGAAGCAGGTATGGACCATTACAGGGGTGTCTGCCAATGATTAGGGCATTTCCCTCTGGTGGATCTTCGTCCGGAGCCGTAGCCCTAGAATGATGGGAGTGCCACTGGCACTTCTTTACCGACACATGAGATGGTGTTAAAGAAGTAGTAGCTACCCACTGTTAGACACCGAACACGCATGACTACGTTTGAGCTACTCAAGTGTTAATTTATCAACTGAAGTTATCGCTGTCGTTCCAGGATGACCGTCGAACTTCCTTCACGTTCAGCAATACTGTATATTACAGACTCCTGAAGGGTTCGGTTTGATGGGCCTCGTACTCAAAATAAATATGATATAAAATGAGTTTCTCAGTTTTGAACTATCATTGACAGGCTAATATCATACTTAAAGTGAATTGCAAAGGCACTTGAACCGATAAGCAATCTAATGTTTAAAAAAGCGTCCAACTCGTGTCAAGTAAAATAATGTAGTCTCGAAAAAACGCTTTAAAAATAGCAAGAATAAAATTAGACTCCTAGAAATTATATCTTATGATAACTGCTTTTATTTTAACCTATTCAAATATTTCAATGACATTCTTTTGTTGGATAATTTAATGCTTGTCATCACCTCTTCTTTGCATCTTTCTCTTATTCTGCTTCACTAATTTACGTCTTCTTCCATATTCAGCACTAAATAGTGGTTTTTCCCATCCGTATTGCCTATAAAAATTTATGTACTAACTTTTTCAAGGTCTAGGATTTTTCCTGTATCTTTTAATTCTACGTTCATCGTTAATCGGTGGCGCTAATTCGGAGGACTTATCGTAATACAAGGAAACTGTGACAATTTATTTTAGAAAATGAGCATTCGTATCGCTAATATATTAAGATTGTGGGAAGGAAAAGTCTTCCGTACTGATCAAGATTGAAAGAGAGAGCGCATGCGTATAAATTGAGTCGTTGAGGAAGGTCTTTCAGTTCGTACCGAACCAAAATGTTGACGACCTTCACCGAGTGACCCCTCATTAGAGAGAATTTCATTTAACAATTCTCAAAATCTGTGCTTTTAATTAGAAATTTCGTATTATTACGGAAAGATAAATACTATTCTTTTATTACTGGCCAAACCTTTCATCTTAAATGCTTCAGCGAGATTTAGTGACTGAACAATATATAGTATGTATTTCTTATTTTGTAGCTAAGTGCAAAAAGACTTGTTTAATTATCACCGTCTTAATGTCTCCTTTTTTAAGAAAAGTATTACAAAAATGACCGAAAAATATTCCGGCAAATCTATTCTTCGGGTTACCGATCATATTGGTCGTGCAAATATTCAGCACAGCGTAAATTAAGCTATCGTTGTCGTTGCCGAAAACGAATTTGACAGTCGTTGTCGATTATTATATTGAATCAGTATTACCAACGTTTATATGAGTGCCCCGTGCATAGAATTTCTTAGTTGATCAATAAAACGGATGTAGTGAAATGATCACTAAAATAGAGTCGTTTCAGCTTTCTCTCGACTTGGGGAGCAAGTATTATTTTTTTTATTTTTTTAGGTAATCGCAGAAAGGTTGTAAGTCGCGCAAGAAACATGGCGGCAGAATTTTCTTTGATTTTTGACCTTGCCTCACGCACGCAACTCTAGTGAGGAGGTTGGAGGAAAATGAGTGCGTATCGCTTCGATAATGAAAGAGTGAGGGCGCATGCGTATTACTGGCATCGAGGAAGTTTCTTGAGTTCTAAAAATTATCATTTTTTATAAGTTAGAAATAATTTTATTTTCCTTTTCGTTTTATTGGTCAATAAAACAGTTTCTGGCGTAACTTGGTGGAAAATCTTCATACTGACTTTTAATAATCAAACCACTTTACTTTTCCACATAAACTTTTTAATTTTTACAACCCAGGTTTCGTTATAGCATAACATCATCAGGTAAGCGCCGTTTGGCGCATTTTATACCGATACCCAGCTATGCTGATAAACGGCAGTCAGGTAAAAATACAAGTCAAGCACCGTATGTATAAATATCTCTGGGCGGAGGGGAAGAGGAGGGAGGAAAGAAAGGATTGGTTGAGCTAGGAAGAGGGGGGCTAAAAAAAGTCTATGGTTTGAGGCGGAGAAGGAGGATTGGTAATATTGACAAATTAGCAATAATTGGATAATTAGATTAGATAAAAACCAATTAGATAATTAGTAGGCTGGAAGGATATGGTCAATACAATGTTGCAAAAAGCCCACCTGACATCAGATTACTTGGCAGAGGATTAGGGAAATGATTATTATGAACTGGGAGAACGGCACTTAGTAATTAGTTAGGTGACTCAGTAGCGGGCTGGGAGGAGTCGCTACATTGTTGAAAAAGTCTCACTTGGCTTAAGGTGAGCTGGCAGGGGGTGAGGGAAAAAACAATAACGGGGAATGTGAAGGGTAAAGAATATCATTGGTCAAAATATCTTCCCCGTAATTCGTGTGTTGAAGGATTTCCAACTGCTCCAGCCCATCAAGACGGTACCCTTTCTTCTCAAAGTGTAAAAATTCGGGAGTGAAATCGCTGGTGTGGCCACAATCTCTCAAGTGCTTGGCGAATAATGATGCGGAGATGTTATTTTTAAAACAAGCTTGGTGTTCCTTTATTCTTGCTTCAAATCTCCTCCCCATCTGGCCTATGTATATCCTATATATAGTAAAGTGGTTTGATTATTAATAGTCAGTATGAAGATTTTCCACCAAGTTACGCCAGAAACTGTTTTATTTGACAATATAGAGAAAAGGGAATCTCCGCCACTTTGGCTGGTTTTCTGTATATGTGGGTGAACTATATATGGATAACTTTGCTAAACGGGATAGTTTCTTACGGTAAAGGATATCAATTAAATCTTCTCTATACCCATTGTTCACTGCAATTTGTTTAATGATCTTTAGTTCTTTAAGAGTGTTTTCTTTGGACAAGGGGATAGAACATACTCTGTGTATCATGGCGTGAAAGGCCGATAATATTTGAGCAAAATAGTGCCTAGAATTATAGTGAATGACATGGCATGAACATGATGAATGACATGACATGAATGACCCTCCTCTTCCCCTCCGCCCAGAGATGTATACTATATATACGGTGCTTGACTTGTATTTTTACCTGATGATGTTATGCTATAACGAAACCTGGGTTGTAAAAATAAAAAAGTTTATGTGGAAAAGTAAAGTGGTTTGATTATTAAAAGTCAGTTTTATTGGTCATTTGGGAAAGAAAAATGAAATCTAATTACAAAGGCAATTAAAGAGGAAGGGACAGGAAGAAGAGGGAAGGGGGTAAGATATAATGAAAACTTGAAAATTCATAGTGTGCGTGAACCGATGGTTTCCAATATTGGAGGGGATTACATGAATACGTTCTGTGGCACTTACCGAATGACTTTCTCAACACATTAATTTTATCATGCATATACGCCTACTATTCTTGTGAGTACTACCCATGTTTCACATACTCTCTTCCAATATGTTCTTAAGCTTTCGTCCACTTGTGCGGAAATGCAGCATCAAACGTGTAAATATGGCGTGCACATTGAATCAAATACGTGCGACAGCTACTTAATTAAGTTTAATTTATTAATACTATATATTTGATAGATTGCTTGGACTCATGGAATTTTTTCTCTCCATTTCATAACCTGTCGGTCATTTACAATAAGAAAGATGTAGAATTTTTAGAAGAATATATTATTAAGTCAGTTATTCATTAATTTGGCGTTCCACGAGTAAGTGTGTATTGTCATTACAATTATCAGTAATTGAATTTGCTCTCATCTACAGTTGCAGTGTTCATGACAAAAGAAAACGAAAAAGGAAGGAAATTCAAAGATTGTATTGCACTTTGCAGAGGAATGATTGCTAAGGAGGGAATAAAATTGAATTCCCTATAGGTAATTTTATATAATGAATTGTTCGATGAATACGAAATATCTTAATCTCAATTGGAGATAGATTCAAGTTTAAAACTACCGATTTCTGCTGACGATTGAATAATTTAATCTAACTATTAGATATGTGAGTTGAAATTCTGCTTGATTACTTACGGACGATTCAAATTTTACTTTTTGTTCAGACATAATGGAGAAATATGTCATTTGAGGGTTTCGTTGAGAAATAAAATTTGACAATTGATTTGGGTTTAAACAGTGTATTTTAAATAGGAAGGTTTTACAATTTGTATCATATTAAAAATGTGTTACCGTTTTTCACTGACATATTTTCTCAAAAAATCTCGGAATTTACTATCGTTCTGCACCGCACACGTCCTCGATTGTCCGTGGTACACATTTGTGGCATTGCAGTGGTCCCCCTGCCGCCTACCAATGTAATTATAATCGGACTCCGTTTCTCTTTTTTTGTCACTGAATCAAAGATGACTGCCTCGGTTGTATGCGGTACCTGTGTACCCAGCTCTGGCACTTCTTCTGCTCCGGCACATGCAATGGCGGCGCAGAAGGGGACGACAAGCACTATCAAACACCAACCACGCATTGCTATAGTTTCGCTGCACAATTTTCAAGGTTTCAAACAAAGGTATCCTTGTTGTCTTAAAAACGGGCGTAGGACTTGGAGAACAAGGAGAAAGAATGCAGACCCGTGAGATCCGAGAAGATTATTGAGAGTGTATGTGGTGCTGTTAGAATTACAAAAAAAGGTTGCGCATGCGCACAGCTATGACTTCATCGAGGAAATGTAGAGGGTTTAATAATTATTCCTCGAGGTTGCCAATCAGAGCACGTATGAGCTCGAGCCTATTTATGCATTATTGGACTTCAGATTCCAGTAAATCATGCGCTACTTCCGCTTGCCTCTATTCGTTAGATTGGAGGAATAGAAGACTAATCCGTAACTAGTATCGGTTGATATACCCACAAGGTTTGTTGATAAGATTTTTTTAATATGCTTTGTTTTTGGAATTCAATTGAATTCATCGAACATTGTAATTACTCTTGTGTTCCAACAAATCAACTTCGTACCCCAAACTTTCAGATACACTAGCGCATTATTTACATCACCGTGCGTTCACTTGTCATCTGTACTCCAAGGTGGAGAATTGCGTACGGTTTCTTGAAGCTACTTATGTAAAGACTTCCTCGTTCCGAACCCCCTGATTTGTGGTATACGTCTCCAGTGTTACTTAAGATGGCAAAGAGTCAGCTTTCGCTTTGCAATACCAATATTGAATTTAATTATACTATTACAACCCTGCTACACGAATTTTTCGTCAACGCCACCGTAGGCAACATGATCCAACATTACAAAAGGTACAGTTATTTGATCTCCTAATAGATGTTTAATTAGGACTCATGGGCGCTATCATGTCGTGTCGTGTCGTGGAAACAAAGGAGAGAAATATTTGGTTGTTGTGTCCATCCAAAACTTTAACCGATAGATTACCAGTGATAATAATAATCAGCCATTATTTTGCTAGCTGGGTCAGTGAGGTGAGTAAGTCGCTCGCCTCCTAACTCAATGGGTTCGAGTCCACCTTCACAGTTACGAGTCTAGCCTCGGGCATGTGTGTTACGTTATCTCTAGTGGTCACAAGCCAAAGACGTATCGGGATAACAAGGCGAACAGGAACACCAGAAGCATTTGGGAAGAAAAAATCTGTAGTACCTTTTATTATTGGTAGCCAAACTCGGTCTTGGTGGAAAAGAATGATATCATTGATTAAAACGCTACATCACGTAATCTTTCCTTCGGAATGTACAATGAAACTTCAAAATACTCTCTAAGGCAAACGTAAAATGCTCACTAACTTCTCCTAGTACTCAAAGTCAAAATAATGTACCATGACGAAGCAGAAGTGCCCGTTGACCTTTCCTTTTTCATTAACAACACATTAACCATACAAAAAGCAGACGGTCGGAAACCAAGGCATTTTTTCTCGGGAGACCTAGATTTGTAACTCAATCGTGCGAGAGGACAATTTAGGAATAAAATCTTATCATGTATCTTAGAAATAATTCATTTCTCGTTCATTAATCAATGGTTCATTGCAATTATTCATCGAATCAACATCGAATTGATAACCAAAGTCATGGTATGGAAGTACGTACAATGATATCACCTAATTTAATTCCTTCTCGGACACAAAAACGTCGAGCCATATGCGTAGTAACAACGAAATTGCTTTTCGTGGAAGTAAAACTAAACACGTCTTGCGTCACTCTCTTAGTGGCATTCCGCAAATCTCCTGAGTTACGTGATGCAGGTGAAGTGTAAGCTTTTGCTTTGGTTCTATGGTACACATAGTGAATTTATTAATTGTTTAACTCTCACAATCTGTCCATTGGGTTCTCCTCCGCGCTGTTCAGACCTATGTAGGAAACATGACGTAATGCGAAATGTGGTCTCGAATCACGCATTTTCGATGATAATTCTGTAATTTTAGTACCCATAAAGCCACCGCCTTCCTGATCGAAGGCTAAGGTGACATTTACTTCATGTTTGAGCTTTAACTCGAAAACATTGGTTCCCTCCGTCTAGGAGACTCGGGTAAACAAGGGCTGTAATTAGGTTGGGTGCGAATTTTTCAGAAATCTAAAATCACAGGTAAGGGTTATGAAGACTTTCGCGGCAATGACTACGCATTGATGACACCAACACGACCTCTACGGGGGAGGAATTCCAGAGCCTCTCCCTTCCTCGATGTAGTCTCTCTTACGCATGCGCAAACTTCGTTATACTCGAAAAAACAAGGACGGGCGCTCATCTAACCGATCTCTTGAGTAGTTCCCGTAATACATCGTCTTGTTGAACAACTAATAAGCTCGTCTTGGAACGACAGGAATATCTTCGGTTTAGAACTTAACAATTGAGCAGCGCAACCGTAGCCATGCGTGTTTGGTGTCTTATAGTTCTTGCTTTCATCCTCTGTGACCCCATTGCTTGTTTCCCATTCAAAGAAGTCCATCAAACTTTTACAACCGCAACGCAAGCGACTGTCGCAGCCACCCCTAATCCTGAAGATCATTCAACAACCTTTATTGGCGGCAGGGGCACCACTTCGATGCCCCTAACCTGTACCACGGACTGGCGAGGAAGGGTGCGGTGTGAGCGGCAACGTTAGGAGAAATATTTTTGTGATAATGTTCTACTGTTGGACGGTTATACAGTTTTCAGCGTGATGTGTGATTCCTGATGTGCGATACTATGGGATTCCTATTTTAAGGATATCTAAAAAACATTGTGCTATGGGTAAAATATCATTCTCATTGTACCCCATAGATAACTTATTTTCATAGAATCACGTCGGCACTAAACGCTCAAGTGGAATGATTCGTGATCAATAAAGCACATTAGATTCCATCGCAAATGTTCCAGAGTTTGACTAATTAAATGTAAAGATTTGCACAATATGGTGGCGATTTGTTGAAAGCTTTAATTCCCATGTCCATTCTTTATCCCATTAATCGAATATATTATCATGTAAACTCTGTAAAAGGACATTCCCTTCCATTTTTTTATATCGCTATGTAAGGATTAATATAAGTTTTGAATTGCATAATTCTTTTGTTTTCTTTCACGAAATACACATTTCGCCCATAGCTAATGAAATTGAGTATGAAATATGCATTTTCCTGTAGATGGCACTTTTGAGGTAAATGAGTTACAGTTCTTTGACGGAATGCTTTCAAGGTTTGATTAGGAATAAATGGAAAAATATTTATTTTTTGCCATCTCTTCCATGCTTTGTACAACACTCAATCACAAAGCCCATGAAGTAAATTCCTCTACAAATAAAAATATCGCATATTTACCTTCTAATGAAAAATAGCTTTACATTTATCCCTCGTGAGGTGAGTGTAAAGTGAGTGATTGACATTTGTACAAATGAATGTGTGAATGTTCCGTTACGATGATTTGATCTCAACTTAAATCTTTAATTCGGCTTTCTTTTGGTTTCTCATTTTTAAAGTGACTTCGGCAATGGTCCGTCTCGGCTAAACAAGGACTGAAACAACGTTCGAGAGCAAGATCTTCTTACACCTAACGTTTATTTATACATAAGTTAGTGTTAAGAAGGCTTCTGTGGCGATGGTGCCCTGAAGACATCAGGGCTAATGCCTGATGACTAACACGACCGCAATGGGAGTGGAATTCTAGCGGGCTAATTATGAAATCCGATGTCATAATTTACGTCAGCCAAAGGTAATTTTTGTCCCCCACCGAAGTTACGACCTAGTATATAGATTCTAAGTGTCGGTTGTCATTACTGAATGCCTTCACGTACTTAAGAAATGGGCGAAAGACTAAATTTCTTTAAAGAAGCTGTTGCACGGGACATTTGGAAAAATGGAAAAAAATATAAATTAACTCCGCGACATTAAATCACTCGACAGTTGAGTGATCAGGCCTTGTAATAGTTTTCCCTTGTTCCCTTATCCTGTCACTTGCCATGTTCCTTTATCCTGTCTCGGATTTTTGCCTAGCATTTGCTTTTATGGCCTCCAGCCCAATAGGGGTCATACATTAAGGTCATCCGTCGTCTCTGAATCACTAGCGGATATATTATCTTTCCGAGGCCAAGTGTAGGGTCGATTTGGCCGTTCGGACCGGTCATACGAGTTTCAGAATAGCTCTGCAGAACTTCTCTCTTCCTCCATGAAGTCTCTGAGACGCATGCGCATTCTTCTGGACGCACCTCAAGGACGTTGCTCCTACCAATCTCTAGAGAAGTGTCTGCATCGTTGAACGTGAAGCCAATGATAACCCGATCACACCGGTCAGCAGCCCTTCGCCCTACCCAGTAGACTACAACGTCCTCCGCGATCAGTCAAGCACATTAAATTGCATCTTACCTGTTTTATAGTTTAGCAATTTATATTTAGAATATTATCAGGAAAATGTTGTTTTCTTGAAAGTTTCTATTCTATTTATCATTAGACTCGAATATGTCAAAATGTAAAATTTCGTATTTTAACAGACCATATATTTTTCCTTTAGCCATCATGATTGGGTTAGGAGCAATAAAACCTTTGAATTCCATGATTATTTTGTTTTCTTTCATTCAAGGCCCTCAGTTATGAACAAAAATTCAATAAGGCGATGGAAATGATTTAATAAGGGGCAATGGTGATAGAAATACGCATTCATGAATTCTATTTACTTAACCATGGACCCCAAATAAATTCACTACTGGAGACTATGTTGTCTTTAAGAAAACTTGTACTTTCATACTCTCGCGTGATCAAAAGGTTATGATAAGGTGTTTTCTTTAAGAGCAACGCTAAGATTTAATATACATTTGTAGACTATTCTTTAAAATTAACTTATGTGAAATATTAGCGTGTTTTATTCAAGGTGTATATCATAATTTTGCATACACATATTAGAAGGGAACAAAAGAACTTAGGCCGACAAGGTTAGACATAGAAAAGGAACATGAGGTAGAAGAAGATAGCCTAGGTCCAGGCATATTCGACGACGAAATAGAAAGGGCATTAAAGGAGATGAAAGCAAATAAGGCCGTGGGGGTGGACAACATTCCTGTAGAACTGTTGAAATGTTTAGGAAAATGTGGGAAGAAGACTCTATATGGACTGATTCGTAGTATCTATGAGGAAGGAATCTGGCCGGAAGATTTTGTGAGATCGGTGTTAGTTCCTATTCCAAAAAAGGTAAAGGCTAGATCATGTGAGGATTACAGAACAATAAGTTTGATATCCCACGCAGCTAAAGTTATTCTCAGGATCATCGACAAAAGGATAGAGAGTAAGGCAAATGATTACTTAGGGGATGATCAGTTTGGATTTAGGAACGGAAGAGGTACGCGTGATGCCATTGCAGTTATGAGATCACTATTCGAGAGGAATATAGAATACAATGAGGACGTTTTTGCCTGTTTTGTAGATTTCGAAAAAGCGTTTGATAGAATGAATTTGGAAAAATTAATGCGTGTATTGAAGAAAATAGGAATGGATTGGAGGGACAGGAGACTGATCCGCAACCTGTACATGTCTCAGACTGCTCAGGTGCGAGTGGGGAACGGAGAGTCCGGATGGGCAGTGTTAGGAAGAGGTGTAAGGCAGGGTTGTCCATTGTCACCGGTGCTGTTCAACGTATATGTGGAGGAAATGATTAAAGAGGCATGGGAAGAACTAGAGGTAGGAATGAAAGTCGGAGGGGAATTCGTAAAATCGGTTAGGTTTGCTGATGACCAAGCATTAGTTGCTCAATCAGCCAAGGGGTTGCAAGCATTGTTGAGTGAATTGGAGGTTCAGTGCTATAAATATGGGATGACAATCAATATTAATAAAACAAAGGTTATGCGATTTTCCAGAAAGAAAAAGGCTAAGCTAAATATTAAAATAGGCGGGGAAAAAATAGAGCAGGTAGAGCAGTTTACATATCTCGGAAGTGTTTTGGACCAATACGGTCAAAGTGGTAGGGACGTAAGGAGAAGAATTGCGCTAGGCAAGGAGGCTTTCTCAAGGAGGAGGGAGTTGATGACGGGGACGTTGAGTAGGGATGTTAAGACAAGACTCGTAAAAACTCTGATATGGATCGTAGACTACTATGTACGGCGCGGAAACGTGGTCGCTGAAGCAGGAGGATAGACGTAGATTGGAGGCTTTTGAAATGGGGGTGTGGAGAAGAATGGAGAAGGTGAAATGGACCGAAAGGAAAACAAATGAGGAAGTACTAGAGATGGTGGGTGAGGAGATGGATTTGTTGAGAGAAATCCTATGGAGGCAGGAAAAATGGATGAAGGGCGTATTGCGAGCGGTAGTGGAATGTTGAAGAAGGTAATAGAGAGGAGAATGTTGGGCATGCGAGGAAAGGGCAGGAACAGGATAGGGATGTTGGACGGGATGAAGGGAGGAAAGAAGTACACAGAGATGAAGAGGGACCTGATGTAGAGTAGGTTGCTGGATTGGGTTTTGTTTGGAGTTGCAAAATATTTATTTGATATTTGTGTCCATCCAAAAACCTACCTTAACCGGTAGATTACCTAATAATAATATTAGAAGGGAAGTCTTCGTGTGGAAGACCAAGAGACGAGTACATTGAACTCATGATGAGGGAATTAAAACACAAAATCTATCAGAGGGTAAGGATATTAACAGTGAATAAATATGAATGGAGGAATGCAGGAAACCCATCCTGAAATCGAAATACTGATGACGATGTTATACTCGGGGGAACAGTTTACCTATCTTGGAAGTTTCAAGAAACTGCGGTAGATGCCGCAACAATAACTTTTAACGGAGTCATCCGCTAACATGCATTTTAATGCAACAATTTCAGAGTTCAAGAGGATGCCTATATAGCTTAACTGGCTAAAGCACTCGGCAATGGACATCGAGGGAACCGGGTTCGAATCCCGGTCAAGGCGAATGATTTTTACCCTCTGAAGTTGTTGCATTGGAATGCATATCATTGGAAGTGTTTTTGACGAAGATGGTCAATAATGCGGGACATAAGGAGAAGAATCGTATAAGGTAAAGGAGCCTTCACAAGATTTACGGTGTTGATGACGGGAACGGTGGGTAAAGATGTTAAGAAAATATTAGTGAAATCTATGATCTAGCGTGTGGTTTCATACGGTGTAGAATCATGTTGTATGAAGCAAGGTGATTGGGGTGAATTTAAGTTTTGAGTTGTGAGTGTGGAAACTGAGGTCAAAGGTAAAATGGAGAGAAGGGAAAACAAATTATGAAGAACTAGGCATGGTGGGGGAAGAACAGATTAGATGACATTAATTGGGCTTCTTTAGTGTTGTTATCTAGTTTTGCACCTCTAGTGCTTGCAAATTGTTCGGCAAAAAAATAACATATTCGTAGCTGAGCCCACGAATATACATATATTTAATTGTGGCTGGGTATTATTTAGCATATTTTTATTTCTTACTACTCTCATTATCATAATGCATGGCCTCATCTGACAGTGGTCCACAAAGCCCGAAAATGAGTCAACAATTTAGTCCCTTGAGCGGATATTAGGATGTAATGGGCATATGTAATGATGACTGACATTTGTAAATTTTTGATTTGATGTATATTCTTGATACTTTTTCATGATAAAATGTATTAACTGAGCTTTCAAAACTTGGGACCTTACCATGAAAGGGAATAATTGAAAGGACGAATACAATGGGTTTTTAAAAAGCGATTTTAAAAATGAAGTAATTATGATGAGAAATAGATAATGAATTAAATTATTAAATTTTTAGTATTCCTATTTTTTTGCAAATTAGCTCAGTTTAAATTTATACTATACGGATGAGATCAAAAAAATATTTACGGACAATAAAAGAGGACTTGATTAACATACAGGGTTCGTCCGGAAAGTAAGTGTACTGAGCTCAGGAAAAAAAAATGTATTACCCATTTACATATCTTAAGCTAATATTCCTCAAAATAGGACCCTTGTGAGTCGTTACACTTGTTCCAGCGGCGTTCCCATTCCTGGAACGCTCCCGTGAAGGCATCATCGGGAACCTCTCGAAGACACGTCGTCACGGCCTCTTTGACGGCGTCCAAAGTCCCGTATCGCGTTCCTTTCAAACTCCTCTTTATCTTCGGGAACAGAAAGAAGTCCGGTTGTGCCAAGTCCGGGCTGTAGGGCGGGTGCGGCAGCGTTGCCACGCCGTGCTTGGCCAAGAAGTCCGACACGACAAGCGCGGTGTGAGACGGCGCATTGCCGTGATGCAGCCGCCAGATGTTTTTGATCGCTGGCCGGACGCGGGCGACTCGTTTTCGAAGCCTGTCGAGCACTTGGACGTAAAATGCAGCATTTACAGTTTGTCGTTCAGGTACAAATTCGTAGTGGACGACTCCCCTTTTGTCAAAAAAGACAATGAGCATCATTAACTTATTTTCCGGACGAACCCTGTATGCATTGATAGGACGAAATTAACATGTGCAGATTCCTACAAAATAAAGAATGCAACAAGAGAGAGACGAGAGAATACACAAAAAGAAATCTACAACGCGGTCTTATCTTCAAGATCACGTCTTGACCTGATTATAGTAGGACGAAGACTTGAAAAATCTACCCAGGAGCCACATTTTAATAATATCTAATATATAGTATTCTAGCTAGGAAAATACTATATGGAAATACCTTGAAATAGTTGGGGTAAATAAGCCAACAAGAAGGTTACTGAAAGAAAAAATAAATGTTACTTCATTCAAATATGCTCAAATACATAAAAATATTTTATGAAAATCTAGGGTCTTTTCAAGGATTTCCTTTCCTTCTAACGTCTAGATTTATTTCGACCCAGACTTACGGAAGTGGATAAATGTGGACGACCCGGGTTACCCTTGGATGAAAACTGATTAATTTATAGCATCCTTTTTGCTGACGGTCAGGTACCCATTTTTACACACTGATCTATTTTCGATGACAATGAATATAGTTAATTGGAACCAAAACGATTAAGCGACTAAAGTCGTTCGATGTTACGAAAGAAATTTTTTTAGGGTTTCAGAGCTTCGTTTAGAAAAAAATAATTCTTTTATCTTATGCTCATTTACGCCCTCAGATGATGCTTCTAAAAGGAGGAGTTACATTATTGATCACAGTAACAGAGGAATAAGCTTTTTCATTTCTATATTTTGATAAAATATCCTCCGAGATCAGGGTGTGGTACAGAACTCCAGCTTCCTCGTCAGCTGTGGCATCTAAGTCTTCCCCCGTGATAAGACCCGTACCTCGGCAGATGCTGATGAGTCTCATTTCCGAGGTGAGAGACACTTCGTAGCCTCTATGCGACATTTAAATAGACTTCCATGCGTCCCAACACCTGACGTGACGGCACAAAAATTAATGACAAGTAGGGGTTCCTGTCACTCAAGCAAACTTCGCGACACTTTTTTTCTGAATTCGACCATGCACATCGCGACTCTAATAAGAGGAAAAGGAAATAAAAGCGAAGGAAAAGGCATTTGTAGTCCTTCAAGAATGAAAGGTAGTGCGTTTGCGTACAAATGGTGGAATTAAGGTAGCTCCTTGAGTTTGCACTGAACCAGAATGTTGACGACCTTCACCGAGTGAACGCATCATCGGAGACAATTCGCAATAACAAATCTCCAAAGCTGTGCGTTGAGTGAGTCATTTCGTATTGGTACGGAAAGATAAACATCACTCTAAAGTTTTTGGCCTGACCTTTCACTTTAAATGCTTTCATCAATATCTTTCAAGTTTAGAGTGTGCACCTTACAGTAGCTAAAATTAAAAAGACTTATTCGCACCGTCTGTATGTCGCTGTGCTGAAAGGAGGTATGACAAACATGGCATAATTTTCCAGAAGTCTTTCACGGAAAATCATTCCATGAATGTAGAGATCGTATTGCTCTTGCAAGCCTTCAGCACAATGAGCATTAAGTTATCGTTGTGGTAGGTTACAATGATATTAATAGGCGTGGGTGATTATTGTATTAATTTATTATTAGAAAGGTTTACTTGTATATGTATCAATAAGGCTTTCTTGTATATGTTTGTCCCGTACATAATTAGTTTAAGTTATTCAAAGAAAACAAACGTAGTTAAATACTCGTTAGGAGGTAATGCTCATTTCTAGCTGTCTTTCGGCTTGGGGAGTAAGTACCTCTTTCAGTTTTGTAGCAAAATTTCGAAAGACTTCCTTTTATTTCTCTCATTCACTCGCATCACTGTTTTTAAAGGTGATGCGTCATCAAGCATTGCAAAATTATCCCCCGCACTGGAATGCTTTCACAGAAAACCATCTGTTAGCCGGTGTTATTTACATTTCACAATTCTTCTACTGCAATTTGAATGGTACTCTGTGGTGGTTGCCTTGTTCCTGTCGGCTACTGCGGAGATTATCCTTGTTTCACGTTTGAATCTTATTAGCAAGGTGATGCTGTTTGTAGATCTCATTCTCGGTTGGGTCGCGATGGCGTCGGGCGCATGCGATGACTTAACAAGCATTTGCTGCTTACAACCTCACGGTGCACCAAGCCGGGATTGAGACTATTATTTCCATTTTTAATGAATTCGCCATTATAATTGTAACAAAGAACGCAAATCTCATAGATTGAGTGGTTTTATTTGACAGTTTGACTTCAATATTTTTAAGGATCTTTCGCTCATAAGTGAAGTGACTGGGTATTTTTTTTATGTATTAGGAGCTAGGAAAGTACTGGCACTCAGACTTCTATGCCTATTTTCCCCCTTCTCGAACAACCATTTCCGGAGAAACTTTATCGTGAAAATGAGATCATGTTACTGACGCATCCCTTCAGTACAAGAATTTTTTAAACGTAAATTACGACGATATTCAATCTCCGTGATTGATTGTTGCATGTTTTGTATTAATTTTTATCTCTATTTATATCCAACCAGATTTATAATATGCCTTTTGAAATACGAGCATATTAAATCCACAGCTGTATGAATCTCTACAAATCAAAGCAGGGGAAAATATTTTCTTTGAGCGTTTTGTTCTTAATATTTGGAAACAAAAACCCACCCCACTTCATAAACATGTTTTTTGAGAGTCTATCCACTAAAGTAAACCCTAAAAATTGGAGGGAAAAACATAAATATTTCTTTCCACCTCTTTAAAGGTTTAAATTTCTTGCAAATGGAAGAGATCTATGTGGATCTCTACCACAATTCAAATTATGCGCTCAATGTCTCCAATGCAAAGTTAAATGCTATAAAATTAAAATAAAATGTAATTTATACCATTGTTTTGGCTAATTAGAGTAAATATTTTAAGGAAAAATATTAATTTTATTAGTAATTATAATTTTTGAAAAATTTCAGTATTATTATTAGTCATAAAAATGCCATGAAGAAAAACAAAGATTTGAATAGATCTCTAGTGGCTGCCCCCGTGGTTTTTTGTGATATTCTAATACTTTTATACTTTAGTACGCTGTACTGATCTGCTTTCCTATGCCTCTACCGTTTTCATGCAATTCACCGATCATTCTTAATACTATGCCACACGATTTACTTGATATCCCATTCATCTGTGGTACTCTGCAAACTATCCGCCCAGAGTAAGTCGCAGGTGGTGATTATTCGTATGAAATTACTAAGTTCTCAACTATATAACTACCTATACATTTAAATTATCCATACAATGTATATAGTGATATCTACAGGTAGATGCACTACGGTATCTAGGTGAGATTGACTTCTCTACGCATATGAGAGGAGCTGTAGGTGACAATAATGGCAATTACTAAAGCTAGATTAGATAAAGACAACATATTAAGCTATTTAGAATGAAAAAAGAAAATTACTTTTCCCTCCTAGCGCGGTCGGATGGTATTATTCTGATCCCTTATCGTTCGTGAGAAAAATGAAATCTTAAATCTATTTGTTATTCAATTAATTTCTATAATTTATTGATATGATCACTGTGGTATGATGAATACTTTTTCAACATCATTGCTAAAGAGATCGCCTTTCAATTTATCCAAGAGATTTAATCTGTAATCCCTCCGCGAATGATTTCCAACCTAGTTCCTCTAATAATTTTGATATGCTATTCAGTGTATCATAACAACGTGCCATAAATTACCTCCTCTACGCTGCACGCAATTTGATTCAGCAAACAATTCAATTTCATCAGGGTCCCATAAACTACATGTAGCACCAAATTCTAAATAAGGCATAACTAGCAAAAGATTAAGAAAGATGAAATTCAATTTTTCCTTTAAAGACTTGGTTTACTTTACATTAGTACAAGATCTATTCTTTAAATATTATTTAATGTTCCTGCAGATTCCTCTTTAAATATCTTTAAAGTTTTTTTCGTAATTTTAATTTAGCTCCAAAATATCAACGTCAACCTGCACTGCTGAATGTTGGTACATCCACAAACTTTGAAATGAGCATATAGAAGAACAATTAATTAAACAAGTGAATTACCAAAAATAATAGATAGAGTGATTTCACTCATAGTTTCGTACTAGGAATAAATTCCATTTTATGATACTCCAAAATAGTTACGTAAAGGGCGTAAACAAGTTCCTGTAGATGCCGTTGTGTTTTCCACTGTAAATATTCAATGCCGCCGGCTGTTCTCGATGTCTTCTCTAGTATAATTCCGAGACTTGGGGAATGGGGGAAAGAAAGACACAAAGTAGTCAAATTTAGACATTTTAATGCACCTCATTTAAGTTGTGAAACGTATAATACACATGTAAAATATATATAATGGGCACTATTTTTTCATATTTTTACATATGTAATATAATTACATATGTAAAATATATATAATGGGCACTCAACGATAATAGGTTATAAAATGTACGCCCGAGATGGGTGTAATTCTCAGATGTTGATGTCAAAATATAATACTGCCAAAGCGTCATCATATTACTACAGATATTACTGAATATATACTAGTGCATAATGATACTGTATACTACTACATACTACCAGAGTGTCATTATGCATTACGTTTTCTGCATTTACGTGAAGCAGTATCTTTCCAGATGATGGGTGTACCTGGAATCGTTCAACTGGAAGAAACACTGTCGTTTGAGGTGCTGGATCTCCACCAAAAAAAATATTTTTGACATTTTTTATCATGTTATGATAACACTCTGGTAGCCACTGTTGTGTTCCTACCTTAATATAGTTACTTTACGTTATTACTACTTAGTGACCGTTTTCTAAACTGAATCATTGCCACAAAAGAAAGTGTTTTGGTAGGTAACTTAGGTTACCAGGCACCTCACTCGTCCTCGCTTGTCCTTAATGCACTTCCTGGGCTTTGGAGTGGTGCCCCTGCCGCCGACTACGGTGACAGCTTTGAAGTCTCGCTTTTCCCTCGCTGCTCTCGTCACCAAGTCGAGGATCGGCGATAAGGTTGTTTGCGGTAGAGAATTAAAGGCCCCCAGCGTTCCCGCGGATCCAACACACGCGGTGACATCGCAGAGGGCGATGACAAGCACGATAAGCCACCAGGCACGCATCACTTCTGTTTGGTCGCAAACTCGTGACGCACAAAAGCTTCGGATGAAGGTACCCACCGCTCACTCCCTCTCTCACTTCGAATTTAAGCCGGAGAAAGTTTCAACTAACGGGAGACCGTGTGGCTGTTAGGAGGCGGGCAGTGCTCGAACTAATAAAGGCAGCCGAGTCGTGCAGGTGACCTCATCGAGGAAGTGGGAGGGGTCTGGGATTCCTATCGAAGGACGGAAATGTTTGTCCTCTGGGAAATACGTAGGAATCCAGAGGAAATTGCCCTTGGTCATATTTTCACGCCCCCGTAACTCGAAGCAGTCCATTGTCAAGGATGCTTTAGGAAGGATCGAGGCATCGTTATCGATCGGGACCACTAGCGAGGTCACATAAATAATGTTATCATATCATTTTAATGTTTTGGTAGTCAATTATATAATGTAGGTTTTAGATGGATGCCCACTAAAAATTCTACATTTCTTAGCCTTGCATAACAAGGTAAAAACTGACACTTCGCATTACAAGTATAAAAACCTGTTCATCATTTCCGCATTAATTCTCCCTTCCTTCCGTCCAATGTCAGAATTTCCTACATTCCTTACCTCGCTTGCTCAAAATTCTCTCTTCTATCAAAGTCTTCAACATTCCATCGCCTGACAAAATGCTCTGCACCCACCATTCCTGTCTTCTTTGGATTTCTCCCAACAAACACTCCCTTCTACGCTCCCTAGTATCTCATTTGATTTCCTCTCCGTCAATTTTACCTCTTCCATCCTTCTTCATACTCACATCTCACTACATCTACATCTACTCAATACCCCGCAAGCAGCCGCAAGGGCGTGTGGCGGGGGGTGTTAGGGCATCACCCGTAATTTAGAAAAAAACCGCATGCAGAAGCCACAAATATATAGCCCACAAACCAACTAGCATCCAATTTATGTCTATCGTTTTTTTTTTCAATGACCATGTTTCCAAACTGTGACAACCACGCTATATGCCAAAGTTTTCACTAGTCTGTGTCATCAACTCCCTTCTTGCGGCGGCTTCTTTGTCTAACGAATTTTTTTCCGATCCGATTTTTCTATACTACGAGATCATCAAAAAGAGAACATAAACAGGAAGAAAACTAAAATCCTTGTGTGTGGAAGAGAGAATCTGAATGCAGATGTCACAATTCGAGGGGTGAAACTAGAGCAAGTGAAATCCTTCATCTACCTGGTTATCTACCTTGTTTCCATCCTTAGGTTCTTTGAACATAGTAATAGTCTTCATGAATGGACTATTTTCCCTTGATATCAGTTGAACTTCTTCCATCCCATGTTATGCTGCTGCCAAGGTAGATGAAGGATTCCACTCGCTCTAGTTTTACCCCTCGAATTGTGATATCTGTATTCAGCTTCTCTCTTCCTCAGACAAGGATTTTAGTTTTCTTCCTGTTGATGTTCATATTATATTCCCCCATTACTCGTAAAATTATGCGAAGCCAAAATTATATATATCGTGACGATATTTACTTTCCATATTCGTTTCATTGAGCACTTGGTTGCATTGAGTGGTGTTTTGGAAACAAAGGAAGCCATTTCCATTAGTAAAAAACGTGTTACTTTACCTTAACGTTAATACAGAATTTTGTTACTACCGCGATAGTGTCATACAGGTAATCATTCATTTTCCCTCAAGCATATATTCCACGGACATTTCAGTCGAAGTTGACGATCCAGTTCTACTTAACACCACTTGAACTTTCCTCGTAGATTTTTTTTGAGTTCCGAAATGCCATCGTTTTCAGGGTTTAGAAGAGATGCCTGTTATGTACAAATTATTACAATTGTTCGTTGGTCTACCGTTTAAGGTAGATTTTGGATGGACACAAACTCAACACCCCTATAATTCTTAGCCTCGTCCAAGACACTACTTGACCACACACTAAAATAAACCCCTTTCCAATGCCGCATTCATTCTATCTCCCTTCATTCCGTCCAACAGGCCTACTCTTTTCTTCCCTCTTCTTCGCTTGCCTATGCCATCCCCTCCCTTCAACATTCATTCGCCTATTTAAATGCTCTTCATACACCATACCGGCCTTGTTTGAATTTCATTCAACAATCCTGTCTCCTTTCACACAAAACTCTCACAACCTCTTTGTTAGTTTGCCATTCTGTCTATTGCAGTTTTTCCACCCGTCTTCTTCTGATACCGCAACCATTTGGAACATATCTGTCCAAAACAATTTCAAGATAAGTAAACTCCTCATGCCTACTCCAGGTATTCCAGTTTAAATATGCATTCAATGTTGTTTTTAGTCTCCAATGTTAACGTTAAACTGAGCCTTTCTCCTTCTCGAAAACACAATGACTTTGTTTCCATTTGAATCTTTATCCCATGCATAAACACTCACACTGTCTTTCTAATACGCTCAGCAATGATTGCAAACCCTTGGCTGACGGGCCAACTAAAGCGTGATAATTCCCAAGCCTAACTGATTTAATGAATTTTCCATCGAATTTCATTCCAGTTCTTTTCATTGCTCTCTAACCACTTCCTCCGTAGATACGTTGAGAAGCACCGGTGATAATGGGCACCCCTGCCTGAATACTCTTCCTAACTTTGTCCATCCAGACTCTCAGTCAGTCACTCGCACCTAAGCAGTCTGAGACATTTAGAGGTTGCGGATAATTTGCCTCTCCCTCCAATCTTCTCCTATTCTATGAAATAATTTCATTAAATCCTACAAATTCACTTTATTGAAACTCCTACTTAGAATCTACGAAACAAACTAATACGACTTCATCCTGATTGTACTTGACGTTCCATTCGATTAGTGACTTCATGACTGCCGTGGCATCATGCTAACCTCTCTTCTTTGTGAACCCAAAATGATCATTCCCCAGGTAATATTCTGTCCTCCCACCATTTTATTACTAATTATCTTGAGTACGACCTTAGCTGCGTGCGAAATAAAGCGTATTGCTCTCTTGTCTTCACATATGGTTATCTTTTCTTTTCTTGGATGGGAAACTAACACTGATGTAATAAAATCTTCCGGCCAAATTCTTCTCCAACAAGTACTAAGAATTAGGCCATAAAAAGCATTGCGTCCACTTTTTCCTATTCCCTTAATAAGTTCCGAAGGGATGGAATCTGTCCCACAGCCTAATTTCGTTTCAATTCCCTTAATGCCCTTTCCATCTCGCAATCAAGTGTGGCTGGACCTAGCTATTTCCATTTAAGTCGTATTCTCTCTCTATGTCTAAACATGCCGGTCTAATATCCTTATAATAGAGATCTTCTATGTATACTTTCCATCTATCTTCAATCTTTCATGAGTCAATTAATAATTTTCCTGCCTTATCTTTGATGACTTGCACGAATTGTCCGCTCTTACTTCCTGATAGTGCTTTCACCTTCCTGTGCAGCACAACCATTTCACTTTTCCTTTGTAAACTCTCCACATCCTCTCACTGCGTCCTATTTCACACTTTTTTCTAGGGTGCACCATGCAAGCCACCGCTTGGGGTGCGCGGCAGGAGGTGGTTACACACCAGGCTAATTTTGACACAAAGCACATTCCCGCGATTCGTATGTCGACATGTGATATGATTAAAGTGTGAATTTATCCGGAGA